>NW_021011500.1:1249012-1350698 GCF_003987935.1 Bombyx mandarina
TTAAGCAAACAGAGAGCGACTTTGTTTTATACTATGTAGTGATGATAATAATTTTGATTTACTATTTTTATCTAACTTCTATATATGTATATATCCCAATATAACTTTATTTCCGTATTAGTATTTTCACTTAAACTACTATATTCGCATGATATGGTGAACATATTTAAAAAAAATCTTACGTTACGGACGTTTTTTCCCGGTTAGGGTACCTCTCCGCATCGTCCCATAAGGAACTTCGTTCCAAAAATACTATCTACAACTCCACCGTAAAGGATTACATTTCAAAACCAAATCAGCTGTCTGCCTAGTCAATGGAAGAGCGACAACAGATTCATAATTTCACTAAAGACAATTAAAGACATTATTATGAAATAAACATCGAATCAAGTTCACGAATAAACCGTTCTCGTCGAACCCGTCGCTTGCGACGAAGGGCTCGACGAGTAAACTAACTCTCAGACACAGCCCACTGAGTTTCTCGCCGGATCTTCTCAGTGGGTCGCGTTTCCGATCCGGTGGTAGATTCTGCGAAGCACGGCTCTTGCTAGGGTTCGTGTTAGCAACATCGTCAGGTTTGAGCCCCGTGAGCTCACCTACTAAAGTTAGGGTTACGCTGACATAGCCTCTCAAGGCTATCAGATTAGGTAGGAAAAAAAAAAAAAAAAGGCGATTTACTGTTTACAAAACATTCCTTCTGGATAGATACGCTCCGATTTCAAAATCCGGTCTTGAATTCGTGCAATCAATTGATAAAAGTAGTCCCGAACCACGTCTCTGCAACGTGCAGAAAGCTGCACATACAACTAACTGTACGTGGTAGCACGTGCCACATAAAACAGAACACGTATTACGATCGTATGCCCCGTCCAGTTCATTACTGCATCATCTCGTTTAACAAATACTTGACTTTTTTTATTGGTTAGGTTAGGTGGTTACTGGAGCCCATAGACATCTACAACTTACCCCCGCCCAACTTGAGACATAAGTTCTAAGGTCTCATTATAGTTACGACTGCCCCACCCTTCAAACCGAAACGCATTACTGCTTCATGGCAGAAATAGCCAGGGTGGTGGTACCTACCCGTGCGGACTCACAAGAGGTCCTACCACCAGTGAGTGTGAACTGAAGTCAAACTGAAAAATATACCGCCTTGCACCTTATTTATTTATTTATTTACAACTTCGTGAATGGTGTCCTTACGTGTAGCATCTGTTGGCGTCCGTATAAGAACAAGATAGGCTACCATAGCCATATTAGAGCGCATGAGAGGCGTGGACATTAGCTTTTAAGTTATTTGAACAGACAATTTTAGTCACCGTGGCCGAAACTGCCTTGGAACCGTGATGATAACTACACTAGTCTTCATGTAACTATTAATTTTTCTGGCACTCCGAGACAAGCATACACCTAACATTATATTTCGATTTAATACTTTAATAAACATTTATTAGTTTTGTATGAACACTTTTCCAATTCTCTGAAGACACAGTTTAATTTGCTCACGAGAGATTTTGATAAAACAAGGTGGTTTTTAAATATCTGCAATCAAATCTGAGCACCCAAATAACCAAAACGTTTTGTTTGGGTTACATTGCGCGCTGCACCAAAACCATGATTAAAATGGATTCCCATGATTTTGATTTTATTATGTTCAAAATCACAAGCATTATAAACTGTATTTGTTGACCGAGTTGTTAGTTACTACTTACTACTCCACCACAGGGTCCGCGTTCAAATCCCGGTCGGAATCTCTTTCCGAAAGATATTTCATTTTCCGGGTCTGGGTGTACTTGTTCGCGTCTCGTATGTATTCCGAGTACCTATTCCGCAATTCCTAGCGCGGGACTATTTAATGTTAAACGTATCTTGATATGATAAATACGTTTTTAAATTGTTACGAAACAAACAGTCTCTATATCCTAAAAAATATTATATGACTAGCTGACCCGGCAGACTTCGTAGTGCCTCAATCGATAAATAAACCAAAACTTTTGTATAAAAGAAACTTAAAACAAACAAAAGGAATTCGTCCGACGGGGGATTTTTATTTAATTCCGAGCATTTTCATATTTATCTAACTTTTAAACCTTCTCTGGACTTCCACAAATAATTCAAGACCAAAATTAGCCAAATCGGTCCAGCCGTTCTCGAGTTTTAGTGACACTAACGAACAGCAATTCATTTTTATATTTAAAGATATGGATATAGATTCAAAGAAAATTTCTAACAATTTTAACTACTCATAAAATAGTTCACAAAACGCCACTAAAATGATACACACACAATAAAGTAAGACCAAATATCATAGAGTGTGACCATCAATCACGTGCATCAGACCATTAACTCGCATAACGACTGCATTAAATAAACATGAGGCCGGGAACTCAATTTAACGTTATTATTGTTTATTATTTCTTATTTTCAATTTACATTAACGTTTGTGTACGGTTAAACTACATCCTGAATGTGTCGAACAAATTGATTAAGCAGCAGACGAGATGACGTAATTTTGATTCATGATCGTCACCTTTCTGGACCATAAGGATGAAATTCGCTAAAGAACCATAGTGTGGGACATATTTAAAGACCAAGTTGAAGCGTATATGGACTGACTGACGCAGAAGTGATTGCTAACGGTACAAACGTCTCAAATGGAGACCACCTATTGGCAAGTCCAAAATAGGACGCGCTTCTGATAATAAGATAAATGATTTAAAGAAACTGCCTCGAATTTGATGCGAAAGGTTGAGGATTGTTAATTTTATCATATTACTGGAGAGCCAAAGAGGTAGCACTCGCAAATCATCACCCCTGCCCCAATGAGTAGGGAGATTCTGTCCTGGTAGAGGGGTTCGCCCTGAGCCCCGTATCGTACCCCCTGTAAGGGGCCCCACGGCCTGATATTATGGGAGAAACCTATATAGCTTACAGAGGGATACGGGCTGATGATTATCATCAGATATATCATAGTGGCTTAGCGACATGCATGAGAAATGATTTCAAGCTTTCGTTCCGATACAACAATAAACTCTAATGGTACTTATATGACATGATACGACATATTCTAGTGTGATGTAGTGCACAGCATTACAGTCATCAATCTCGTACATCGTCCCGTTAACTCGTGTGACGGCTGCATAAAATAAACATAAGTCCAAAACTATAGAGTGTTCGATCGGACGGAAAATTCCGGAAACGCGTACGCTAGGCAACAAGGAAATGACGTTTTCGAGTTCATTTCCGCCGCTGGTGATGTTTGTTTTTATTTATGAATTGAGATGTTGAACAAGAGATTTTTATTTATCGCCGACATGGCCCCGGGACGCCACAGAGGCGTGCCAAGTGTAGTATTTGTAGACGTAAGCGGTTATCTTCTTTTTTAACGTCGAGTTTGAGGGCACTGAAATGAAAAATGATATTCGGGCAATTTTTTTAAATATCTTTAGTATTATCGACTCTTAAAACGAGCCAATAAATAATATCAAAAAGTTTACCTATAACCTCCCTATTTTTCAACACACAAAACGGACCTCTGCGTAAATTCACAAAACAAGCATCTAAAACAATAATTGACGTTATAAAAGAACTTTATTAATACGTAGAGACATAAAGACAAAAGTTTCCGAAGGTCCGGGGTTAACGACGCCTAAAAGCAGGGGGGATGAGCTCCTATTCCCAAAATTTCCAAACGGCACTAATATGAATATTAATATTACCGATGAAAATTCCCAATTTCGCCAAGTCACTGACAGATTTTTATTGTTCGACAAAGTCTGGTTTCGCAGTATTAAAATGTTATCCATTGTCCGGTCCGTACTATATAATATTTCATGACTCTTTTGAGATCAAACGTGTATTCAATTTGCTTCAACATTTTGCCGAGCTATACCAAATATTTATTTATGTAAAGAAAATCCACCCTTTAGATTCGCTGAAACATCAAACACGCAAAATAATATCGTATTTAGCTCATCGAATGACACCCAAGACAGAGAGCTGTAGTTTGTTTAACGTTTAAGTTTATTATGTACATACCTGCTATATCTTTTATATTTTCCAGAATTTCTATAAATTAAACGGTTGTCTGGAAGAGATCGCTTTTAGCGATAAGACCGCCTATTGTACAAATGTATCTGCTTTTTTTGATTGTCTTTGAATGTAAATTGTGTTTTGGTGTGCAATAAAGTGTATTCTCTTTCTCTCTCTCTCTCTTATGTCCCAAGTTATACTGCCAAATACTCATAGCCTATTGTTATCAAATCTTTACCATGGCTATCAACCGCATTCAGATAAGCATCAGTTAGTTACCCGTCCAAATGAAATTTTTCATGGGTCACACTACATAAAGAGTTGATGTCGCTGACAAAAGTCACTATAAGGAAACTAGCATATTGAGAGTCGAAACTTGAATAATCTATGAAATTGTCGTCAATGCGGATAGTGGAAATCTCAACATCTTTCAAACATATAGGGACATGATACCAAAATCTACAATCGAGAAGATTTGAATGAAAACAAATAATTCACTCTTTTTTAGCAGAAAGCGTTAATAATCTTTGGCACTTGGGACATTTCAGCTCTGGTTTTAGTTGCTAATCAGGAAGCCCATAGATATTACCATGTAAATCCACTAATCTTGAGTCGCGGTTGCATTTAAATGATTTTGTATTAGTCGAAGCAGCCGTGACCAATCGTGCGGGCCCACAAGTCTTGTTCACAAATTATACCTTAGATCATAACCATATGCAATACGATATATTACGTGATCAAACACATTAAGCGCCGTAGATAATCTATTTCACGTGATACAATATTAAGCTTCGGTAATAAATTAGACTAGAGATTATAATCTAAGCACGCACATGTTTTCAGCTAAGTGTGCCTCATATCATACTTGTAGAACTTGTTTGGTAAGATCATGGATCCATTGAGAAGAGGTAGCGGAAAGGAAATCATTTTTTTTTTCAGAACATGCTGAGAGTAAGCGTCAATGTGAAGAGATTTTTCAAATTTCTAAATCGTAAACATATTTAAACAATAGAACCTAAAACATGCAATTATCATTAATACCTGACATTAATATCTTTCCAATCTCGGCACATGTTCAAACGTAATGGCTTGATTCAATTTCTGGTAGCGGCACAGAAGCAAGCGTAAATGGTATTTAGTAAAATAATATTGCCTAAAATGGAAAGATAATCAAATCTGTCAATATACAGCAGAACTTTATATAGTAATGTGTACAAGATTCACAGGGTAGCGATTAACAAAACCCTAAATGATATTCACTAAGTCCTGTACTTAAACGCCAGACTATGACGAATAACCCTGTTCGATGGATCAATTGTTGTCTATTTGTTAGCGGCCGGATCCTTTGTACATTATTTACCAAATTAACAATAACAACCTGCCGCTACTGAAAATCATTTAACATCTATCTTTTTATTTATTTATTGGTTAGATGGGTGGACGAGCTCACAGCCACAGCTGGTGTTAAGTGGTTACTGGAGCCCATAGACATCCACAACGTAAATGCGCCACCCACCTTGAGATACAAGTTCTAAGGTCTCAAGTATAGTTACAACGGCTGCCCCACCCTTCAAAACGAAACGCATTACTGCTTCACGGCAGAAATAGACAGGGTGGTGGTACCCACCCGCGCGGACTCACAAGAGGTCCTACCACCAGTAAATCTATCTATCTCGTATCAGATAAATCGTTTTTCCTCATAGACTTTTTCATTCATCTTCGAAATTATGTACACAAACGTACAAACTTGGACTTGAGGGAAATCCTTCAGGAAACCGCAATTTCTTATTCACCTAGAGCTTTTCATTAAATAAAGCTGTTCACTTATTGATAAGTGTAGAAGTGACTTTTCACTTATCGTTGCTTAAAAATACAGCAAATGCTCATTCATTATAATGTTTTTTAGGAGTTTTTGAGTTCATTAGTTCCGTTACCTTGTTTTAACATGGGCGAATGGATGTAACAGAGAGCTCTGCCTGGTGAAGATTTGCTCAACAAACTCAAGAGCAGCTTGCGAGTGTATGTACCACCAGAATAGCATGGCGTCTAATCGCGTGGTATCAACGAGCTAGAATTTGATATAATGATTACAAAGAGATAACCGGATTAATTTTACGTAATAACTTTATTATGACTATTTTAAAAGTTACATATTTAAATAATTTAATATTTTTTAATTTTGACAATTTGTAGTTTTGTTTAAATTTATATGTTTTGCTTTTCCGTGATAAAAAATTCCAAATCTCTAATGTGTATATTATATTTGACGAACAGTTTGGATTAGCAATGTCAGCGGTTAATTAATAGATCAAAAAAATATCAAGTCCCTAACTCTCGCTTATTCGTGTAACGATCTAAGTTACATCGGTCAACAGAGAAAAAAGAATTTCTCTAAGATTTAAAGTTTTATTATTTGCATTAAATGTATCTTTGCATCTTTTTGCGTTATTTTGAGACATGTCTGGCCATGGCCAAATTTCAATTATATTGTAATAGGTTAAAATAATTTTCATATAGCACAATACACGTGTTGTGCTTAAAGTATCTAGTGAATAACGGAAGAGACTAAACGCTCACCAACTGATATGAATACTAGATTTGGTAATGACATACATAACGAGAGTTATTTTTAGTTCTTATAAACTTGTTCCCCTAGATCTAGATCTAAATCCAATATAGCTCCAGAAAGTATGGATTTTCAGACAAAGGATCTGATTAGGAAATAACAAGATATTCAACAACTAAAGCATTATTACCAGAGTATAATAATATACAACAACATACAAGTATGGACTTTCTAACAGAGGCTCTGATGAGGAATGATACACCCATATTTTTATATATCATTACACGACTAAACAGACCATTGGTCAAGTTTAGTTTTATTTATATTAGCAAGTCAGTTTTATAAAGCTCGAGGATAATAAACCAGCAAAGCTAAAAGGATATCAACAAAAACAAGAAAATCAAAATGAAAACCTAGTGATAAATCAGTTATGAAACAAATGTCGTCGTGACTTACAAGATAAGAAATCCGGTGACTCGTATTAAGAGATGCTGATTGTGATTAATAATCTTTGACGAGTTGAACAGATGAGATAAGAACTATAAAACTGTACAAATCCAGAAAATAGAGCAATAAAACAATAATATCTATTAACAATATAGTGATAGTACTATTTAGTATAAATAATGAAAAATAATCCTCCAAATGCGCTATATAATGCTTTTCCAAAATAAATTTGTATTGACTACAAACACCATAGTGATTGGGAGTTTTAATTTCCAAACCATCTTATTGGAGTTCCAAAAATAAACAATCCCATAAATGAACGCCAAATGCAAATTGTCAGACAAACTTTACATCATACAAATAAATCCGCATTAATCAGTACCAAAAATAACATTTTACAGAACGGAAAACGTATAAAGTTACGTAAAATATATCGTTCCATCGCTTTAAAACGACTGGTTTCGCCACAACCGCTGATTGCGGTTCGACATTTTCGATAATAATCAAATATTAGGTTACTCACATACATTGAATGCGGGAATTCAGTTCAAATATTTATTAAGTGACAGTCTATACGCGATATAATATATTAAACTGCAGGATATCCATCGGAGCACCGCGGTATGTAAGGAATGTATATCTTCACGCCGACCTAAATCTAGTACCGATACGTAAGTATCTTAAGGAAGCGTCAGAACGCTATTTCCTGAATATAATTGCAGAAACCTGCGCGACACGAAAACCCTTATAGTGGCCGCCGCTAATTATTTTTCTGACCGCGACGGAGCAATGAAAAGCCGCCGTCGCCCGAAACATGTCTTATCGGATCCCCCGGATTCCCTCTCGGTGCTTTTAAGACCCTCAAGCTTCGGTCACTGACCTCTTCGAACTCGTCGATTACGACGAAGATTTCGACGAGCGAACTAACCCACAGACACAGCCCACTGAGTTTCTCGCCGGATCTTCTCAGTGGTTCGCGATTCCGATCCGGTGGTAAATTCTGCGAAGCACTGCTTTTGCTAGGGCTAGTGTGGGCAAATTCTCACAGGTTGAACCCAGCTCACCTACCCGTTCAGACGTAGCTGGAATTGCCTTTTAGGCAGGGAAATATTTAGGGAATAGGTAGGGAAATATTTATATTAATAAAACGCATAATTGCAAAACTTGATAGGGTGACGAGACCTAGTTTGACGAGCGAATTAACCGATAGACAAAACCCACTGAGTTTCTCGCCGGATCTTTTCCGTAAGTCCGAATTCGTGGTGGATAAGTTCATATTATACTTGTCTCCGCGTAACTGGAATTGCCCAGTAGACTACCAACGAACAGGTAGAAAAAAAATGATGACAATGTTATTGTTTAGATTATTCGTGAGGGTATACAGATTTTTAAAACATTAAAATTCCATTTAGATTTTAGATCATTAGTAAATGGCAAATTTGCATTTCTCAAGGACTCAAACGCCCGTAAGCGCCATTTACAAATATGGAGAACTGCATGGGCCATTCCAGCTACCGTAAAAGTCCACGAGGATCGCAATCATTTAAAATTTTGCAAAAAACCTTAAAGTCGATACCATAACGCCAACAAAAATATTCATACTATATATGGATAGAAACAGAGATCAAAAAGTTAAGCTCTATCTTCTCTTTTGTTTGCTAGACGTGTTTTTTTTTAGTAGTGGCTAAATAAGAGCTTTAATAATTTTTTTGTTTGTTATGAAATATCTTTTCATTTCCATAATCAATAACAAAACACAACAAAGAATGTAATACATGAAACGAATTTAAATCTTGTGGTGTGGTTGTTATGGTCGAATTTCGATCATTGAGCAAACACTAGTCAATATAATTACGACAAACGATATCTCGAATGCCATCGGTTCAGTAAAATCGCGGCCCGGAAAGATCGTATCTAAACTGGCCGACGACTAAATGCCGCAAAATTATTACTGTGCCATTACAGCCGGGCCATTTCATAGGCTAAAACGCCGAAAATGTTCTACCCGTTTCGATTCACGCTCCTGTTTTATGGTCTCTTCGTAATTTACTTGGTTCGGGCCGAGCCGGAGAAAGGTAAGTGAATTTGACTATTGACATTCAATTTACGTTAAACTTCCAAGGATTTTTTGATCATTTCACTGTCGTTCGCGACGTAGCTGATTAGATTAAATTGTCAAATCTAATCAGATCACTACGCTTCTTGTTTTTAGTGATGTAGAAGGGATCCAGTAGGCTTTTTATTGTTGGAGCTGTGCAGGTGAGCTCACGATCTAACTAGTATTAAACTCTTCAATTACAGCGTAATTGCTGCCAAACGCTAAGAGATATTGATCCAAGTCCCTATTGTATTTTATAGCAGATTTCTCGGCTTTTAAACCAATTTATGTGACTGTTTCACGATGAAAGTATACTGTTACTCATTTAAATCATATAAATTGTTCGCAAACACAATATGCTAAATTTGGTATTCAAAGTCAATAGCTGTCATAGGATTGCCGCATAGTCTCATCACTAGCTACACCAGGTATCTTAAGAATTAAGACAAGGCCACTTTCTAGACGTCATATAGACTTTCTTGTATTATACATGTATACTTGCATATACATACATATATTTATGTACGGCCATTTTTCGAATTATTTGCAAACGAACCAATTTGAGACTAATATTAGGATATTCGTTATTTCATAAACCAGAGGACTTTAGATTTAATCTGTTCTTTTGTTATTGCACATCGATCTATACGAGCACAAAACACTCGGGTTTAGTATGTTCACCAAATATTTTTTCTCTCAAAATTTGAGTTTAAATAAATAGACACAAAAATTCATGATTTGATTTTGATCTTCAGAAAACCACTTCACTTTGGCTCTAAAGAAGACGCTCTTCAGCACAGCGCGCTCTTGTATGAGCCATGTCAATGCCAACGAAACTGACCTAGAATATTTGAGGAAAGACCCGCCATTTCCTGACAAAGCAGCTTGCATCATAAAATGTCTTTTAGAGAAGGTAAACATATTCACAATCCTTTTTTGCAAGAGTTCAGACGATAGAATACTATTGTTAAAAAGGTGTAATTATTAGATTCTGTAATTGTAGTCAATAAATAACAAAAATGATAAAATAGCATGTGTGTTTAAAATTATAAAAATGACCTAAAAATAACGGGAGCTTTAGTTACACCATAGATCTAGACGACACCTCAAATTATTTCGCCAAGCGATTTTTCCACATCAATGTTCTGAAATGGCAATTTGATGTATTTAGCAAACTAAATATTTTCGTAGATTTTTCCATCATCAACCTAAAATAATCGACAGCCATAATTAGAGTCCAGCTCATAACAGGGTTCGTCTTAATAAACGTTTATGCCGTGCACTAAAACAAGACAATCCCTTTTCCCAATACCAATTTACCTGCAGATCGGTGTCGTGAAAAATAACAAGTACTCGAAAATGGGCTTCCTGACGGCGGTATCGCCACTCGTCTTTACAAACAAAAAGAAATTGGACCACTACAAGAGCGTATCCGAAAATTGCGAAAAGGAGGTGAGTTGGAATATATTTTTTTATCGAGAAAAACGCATGGCATGTAACCTTTGGGCCAAAAGTTTTGCGGCAACACTTTAGTGTCGATTCAAAAGCTTTATATGTGTTACGGCCAAGCTTAACCGTCCGCTCTTGATCTCGTACTCAATCTTTTCGTAAATTAGTCGTTTTATCTTTGGAAGACTTCTTGCAATTCTTCTTGCAATCTTATTGCCCAGAAGCAATTTCATGGTTTTTATGAAAGCAATTAAAACATGTGGACATCATTGATAAAAAATGGCAATTTTTTTATCAATTTTAACGAACAACCCTCTATAGTGAAAAAATTAACAGTTTAAAGAAATCGAAGAAAATGAAATGGAGTTTTGCTACTTGAAGTAAAAAAAAAAGATATTCAAATGCTACGCACGCTTGTTATACTAAAATATCGAGATACTGTCAATTTAAAAGTCGCAGCAATAATCCGTCCATTAAAAGTATTTGTAAAAAACCACCCACCACCCAAGGATACCAGTAATAATGTCTACTACTACTACTACTACTACTACTACCACCACCACTACTACTAGTAGTAGTACTAGTAATAAGTACTACTATTACTAGTAATAAAACCAGATCATTTCAAGAATTATAATGTGAGAAGTTCAAAGAAGAAGAAAGAGTGTAACAATCTAATAACAATTTGTAAGGTTTTATGTTTAGTTTTAAATTATTTTTCAAATTAATTAAATTATTATCCTCTTTCAAATTTTCTTGGAACTGGTTAAGAAATTATAGCAAAATGCAAATCTTTGACTGCACTAAATTAGTCTAAGCCTACACATCTATGAGGTCACAACAATGCAAATGACCGTCTAATTCGACATTCAAAGTGACTCAGCATTTCGATTTACGAAATAATCGTAGTCAAACATAAAAAATAAATATATCAAACTTCACTCAGACTTTTCGATGAAGCCAATTACAACAACTCAAAAAAGTCATCAATTACAATGAATTGTCAATTTTCAAGAAAACAAACTGGAATTTATTGAACCCATCTTTTAAAACGAATTTTGTAAGTGATTTATCAATTTCAGATTCTTTGTTTAGTTCAGCTCCTGTGATTGGGTGACAATTAACACGAACGTGGAGGGAGCTAGCTAACTCTTAAAGTGACTCAAAATTTACACTATAAACTATATCCAAATCCACTGCCAACAGAGCGAATTGAAGAGTCGTGAAGCGTGATATTTGCATGATAGACATTTTAAAGGATCAACTTAATCAACTAGCAACATATCGTTTTTTTTTCTTTTTTTATTGTAAACATTCAACACATTTTACATTTCAATGTTGATTAGGACACTTATATTGACCTATTTGACCTGTTTGACGTAAATATTATTGAAGCTCGATTGACAATAGCATTCATATAATGTATTAACTAATCACGGATTAAGACTACCTCATGAAAAATGGTCATCAACATGCCTAAGCATTCAGATTTAGCTTTGAAAATATTTGGGATAAGAGTACCATTTCTTTTTTACAAATAATTAAAGCATACGGTTCGGTTTCAGATCAACCACGACCAGACAACGGAATGCGAACTTGGAAACGAGGTGGTTTCCTGCATCTTCAAATACGCACCAGAGCTACATTTCAAAACATGATCAAATAAAATAAAAACATTAAAAAAAAACCCTACCCTGCCCTAGTTTTTCTCTCGTCATAAGTACGTCAAAGTATTGAGAGTGCTTACCTGTTTCCCTATCAAGCACTAGTATTCACTTTGACCCCTTCCAATATGTCATCTTTATTTAGACTGTAGTAAATATAAAACTCGATATCACAGCGAGAACACAAACAAACTTTAGTTTGAAACTCAAGTTTCTTTTATTCTTCTCATGTCTCAGTTCTAATCTTAGATGATTATAACAGCTCCAAAGCCAAATGGCTGAAACGTGAATGCCGCATCGGCTCTTGAAGTCCCTTGATTGAACTGTATTAGGCCGTCACATTCTTCACACCGAAACATCCCTTTGCGGTAGATGGTGCAATCTTTTACTATGCTATATTAATCTAATGGTAGGACCTCATGTGAGTCCACACGGGTAGGTACCACCGTTTCGGCTTGAAGGGTGAGGCAGCCGTTGTAAGTATACTGAGACCTTACAACTTATATCTCAAGGTGGGTGGCGCATTTACGTTGTAAATGTCTATGGGCTCCAGTAGTCAGTAGACACTTAACACCAGGTGTGAGATAGTTTTACACCAAATAGTACAGTTCCTATTTCTGTTAAAATCTTTGAATTATATTTGGATTACAAAACTCGACTTAGACGAGGTTAATGGCCAAACTAAGCAGCTATTTTAGCAGTTCTTACTAATATCTTACTCAAGTCCCTTCCAAATGAACTATATATTCAAAATACTCACCTACGCTACTTGAAGAATATATTACAATCACTTCGGCAGGCTTTTCGTCACCTAACGGGCGATTTACTCCGTCCTGAGCACTGTGAGCAACCTTGAACTCATCTCATGAAACGATTTTCAGTAAATCTGGAAACGTAATAAGATCCTCTGTCTTATATGATAATAGCTTAACCGGGCTTTTACGGTATACGAGTGTTGGAATTCATATATAAGCTACACCAATCCAACTTGTCTCGAAATGAGTATTTGGTACTTCTACATCCTTTAAATACCTTAGTAGGAATGCTCACCGTAAAGTTGGCTGCAAGTGTATCGACGCATCTACTTTTATTACGAACATAAAACTGCCAAGGCATGTTGCACTTATTTTTCATATACTTTCGTTTTTGAACAGAGCGTTTTAAACTTTTACAGTCGCATTATACAAAACGTTATTTAACATGCTATACGCTGCATTTTCTTTTTTAAACGAGGCTTTCGGAGAGTTCTCTGCGTTAGGCATTATTACTGGTGGTGGCACCTCATGTGAGTCCGCACGGGTAGGTACCACCACCCCGCCTATTTCTGCCGTGAAGCAGTAATGCGTTTCGGTTCGAAGGGTGGGGTAGTCGTTGTAACTATACTTGAGACTTTAGAACTTATATATCAGGGTGGGTGGCGCATTTGCGTTGTAGATGTCTGTGGGCTCCAGTGGTCGCTTAGCACCAGGTGGGCTGTGAGCTTGTCCACCCATCTAAGCAATAAAAAAAACAGCTACTATCAGTCATATGCTAGTCTGGCAACAAAGGCCATAAAAAAATTTAAGTGCTTATTTTTGAGCCAGGTCGTCTAGTTCCAATGGTAGCCCCCGAAAATAGACTAGAAAGAGGGTGTGATAATGACACAACAGCACTCAAATATCGGAAACTCATTATCTGAAAATCATGGTTAAGTCCTAGAAGAAGACAAGAGTAACGAATGGTGCATAACTAATGCGCTTCCTTGAAACCTAAAACCTCCAAAACATAACCGGGCATAACTCAACAAACCTCCAAATAACCACTCATAAATACATTACGAGCCGGAAAAAAATAATCTCTAGAAACAGCGAGAGAAAATACAAAAAACACGATAAAAATAAGAAGCCATAAAAATCTGTGTGTACACGACATAACATGACGCGTGACGTGACGCCAAGCGCGTACCAAAATATTTCACAAACGAGCAGACGCGAGAGGGGTAATTGAAAAATGCGTAATAGACGAAGAGTTATTGTTTTTTTTTTGTGGGATTTTTTTTACGTTATAAGAAGCAGACTTTTGAGTATGCTATAGTTAATGTTTTTTTAGACAGTTTGTACGTGATTTAAGGTCAACGGGTGTTAGGCTATAGGCACCAAAGGTCAAAAATTTGTTTGTAATAATGGCTGTCGTATTCTTTCCTTTGAATTGGATAGCATGACTGCTTCGCGCCGAAAATGAGGAACGGTGTATTTTATCTCTACGGGGTCATAAATTTTTTTTCTTCTTTTTTCTTTATCTTGCTATCAGTCAGCTTGACTATGAGCAAATGTGTTGAGAGCTGTCATATGCTATTTAATAATACAAAGTGTCACTTTATTGATGGACGGACAGTGATACATTTAAGCTTACATCTAAGGGTGCGTGGAAGCATTCATGTTTTGCTGTCTATTGGTTACGTTAAGTATTAGGTGGTATGTAAGCGCGTCAAACCATCCAAAGCGAAAATCCTCAGAACCTTCTTGTTATATTCGGTGGTTATTAAAACTCATTCGTAGCATAGGGCTGTCATTAAATTGTAATTATCAATTAGAATTTAAATAATTTAATAAATAATTGTAATTTTTTCAGATTTTGTAATTGCGAATTGCACGAAATTAAAATAAAATTCTGAAAGCTAGACGATGTATACATGACAACTTCGGAATTTGCATTAAACGGACGTCAATACTAATATGTTTTATATGTGTGAGGTAGTATATGCTGTGACGTCATAAAAAAATACTTTTCAAAGTTAACTTACTGGTGGTAGGACCTCTTGTGAGTCCGCGCGGGTAGGTACCACCGCCTTGCCTATTTCTACCGTGAAGCAGTAATCCGTTTCGGTTTGAAGGGTAGGGCAGCCGTTGTAACTATACAGAGATCTTAGAACTTATATTTCAAGGTGGGTGACGCATTTACGCTGTAGATGTCCGTGGGCTCCAGTAACCACTTAACACCAGGTGGGCTGTGAGCTCGTCCACCCTTCTAAGCAATAAAAAATAAACTTTTCAAGGTTAAGGACGCTCAGCGCAATCAATTGTTTTTTTTTAGTTAGATGGGTTGTATAAGGTAGCTTTTGAAAGACGTGGCAATCGCCTTGCAGTTGCGACTTCTGTATCTTATGATATCAAGATGCGTAATGGTATTCACGGTGTGATATCTATAAGCTCAGATAATTTAAGACGAGTCGTGAATTCACTAAAGTGATAAAAATAAATGTTGTTTCTTAGATATTTCGATCACCATGATTAAGCAATAACAATAAATAGTAACATAAAAATAATAACAAAAAGAACAAGTCTAAAACTTCGAACCGATGCTTCTGGAACGGGTCACGCTTAAGCTTTCAGTAGAGTAACTTCTTGCGTCGCTGTTAGTCGCCATGTTAGTATTTTCTTTTCGCCATAATAGAACCGTTTCTTTATATTATTGACTCTTTGTAATATTCATTGAATTTTTCGTATTTTTATAAAAACGTAAAACCCGTAACTATGCTGAAACTTTTCTGAATTGACATGTTGACGAATTGTCATCGATTTTTTTTTTATATTCTGACAGCCAGTTAATATAAAAAGTTCGTTGAAGTCAACGAAGTCGGTAACTCTTTAGAGTTGTTATTTATCATACATTTTTAGAAAAAAAACTTATTCTAGTTTAATTTTTTTTTTGTTGCTTAGATCGGTGGACGAACTCACAGCCCACCTGGTGTTAAGAGGTTACTGGAGCCCATAGACATCTACAACGTAAATGCGCCATCCACCTTGAGATATAAGTTCTAAGGTCTCAGTATAGTTACAACGGCTGCTTCACGGCAGAAATAGGCGGGGTGGTACCTACCCGCGCGGATTCACAAGAGGTCCTACCACCAGTAAAACTATAAAATATACTTAAGGTAAAAAATATACTTAAAGTAAGTTAAAAAACAGCACTTGTGAGCATAAGTGCTTCGTTTCTGCTCAGCGAATTATTGTTGTTTTTTGTTATATTAAATGATGCTCTTTCTTTCTTGATGAGAGTAGCCGTAAAATCGTTTCTGCTTAGCGAATTATTGTTGTTTTTTGTTATATTAAATGATGCTCTTTCTTTCTTGATGAGAGTAGCCGTAAAACCTATCGCACGGTGAAATATGAAAAAAAATAAAAAAAAATAAAAAAATATATATCGCCGACCGCACCGCGCGCATTGTACACACACCCGCCACTTGTTTTTCCATCTTAATATTTTTTTTAGACTTTTACTACTTTTCTATTACGAACTCTTACGGACGATCATCCTCGTCGTTGTGCGAGTGTTGTACCCGTTTTGTGAACACAAATAATTTAGAGTAGTCAATGTCAATGTCAAGTCGTCAGGCCGACCGCCGCCATTACGCGTCGTCCACCAGTCACGTTCCTTTGATTCTGCAGTCTGCAAGAAGCCGGCGATGGGTTGGCAGGTACGTCTACTTCTCATTACCTAGCCTTGGCCTGCCCTTCTTTTTTGCTCACCTTTAGGCGTTAATGACCTCCGCAGAAACCTCCAAAAATATAGAACCAGCGCACCACCGTGGTGAAAATTTGTGAAGATTTAGTTTTTTCTCATTATACTTAACATTCAGACTTCGAGAACAATTTTCGTTTTCACCCTGCATACCAGCTTTATTCGGAGCTTTCCATAATAAAGCTCTCGACCATCTCCGGGTCGAAATCGATAGGCGGCGCCCCCACTGAATCCTGCAATGCGTGTTTTTGCCAACCTAATAATAAAATGAGGAATGGCCATGTAAAATACTTTTATTGTTTGTGGTTACATAATTGTTTTTTTATATATCTATATTAGAATTGTTCATTTGTGGCTTTCTTCGTATTTTTTGAATTGAGTGACTTATAATTTGTATAATAAACTGTAAGCTGTATGTGACTGTATGATATATTTATAATTGTAAATAGACATGCTTTAACAAAAACCGACTTCAAATAGAAAAAAAAAAAGATATTCCAAAACAAATTAATATACACTAAAAATAATATACATCGAAATCGGTTGGCGTGATATTGAGTTATTCATCTATTTGTCGCGCACGTACTTAATGCAAATCTAAGACTTATATAGTTTTCTCATGGATACCATTATCAAAATTGAACTAAATTGAAATTGGACCACATAGGAAGCGTCAGCTTTCTAATAAAAAAATAATCATCAAAATCGATTCACCCAGTCAAAAGTTATGAAGTAACAAACATAAAAAAAACATACAGTCGAATTGTGAACCTCCTCTTTTTATGAAGTCGGATAAAAACGAAATAAAATAAATATGCATTTCGACTTTAGAACTCTCTTCTTTTTAAGCTAATAGCTTTTTAAAGTGATAGCTTTTACGATTTTGTTTTTCACTCTAAGTTAAGTTTAGTTCGTCTCCTCTACAATGTTTATCGACCGCTGTGACATGACCCTCTTCAAACGAGATTTTTTATTGCCTTTGAAGGCAGAGATGCAGCCTACCTGATGATAAGTCATCGTCGATCATGGGCCTTAGGAACGTCGGGGATGCCAGAGAGTTCTTAACAGTAGACACCAGCTTTGCTGTGCCCATGGTGTCGCCGATATTTATGGACGACGGTGGCCGTTTACTAGGTATGCTCACTTACTTACATGCTTTTAAAGTCGTCCTGGCCTAAAGTATAAGACGCCCGGTGCAATCATATCAAACGATGCATCGGTGTTCGAATCCCGCAGGCACGTACAAAGTTCTCCAATGAAATACGTACTTAAATTGGTCACGATTGACTTCCACAGTGAAGGAATAACATCATGTAATAAAAATCAATCCTGCAAAATCATTATTTACGTAATTATGGTGATAGGGCGTTTTTTTATTGCTTAGGTGGATGGACGAGCTCACAGCCCACCTTATGTTAAGTGGTTACTGGAGCCCATAGACACCTACAACGTAAATGCGCCACCCACCTTGAGATATAAGTTCTAAGGTCTCATTATAGTTACAACAGCTGCCCCACCCTTCAAACCGAAACGCATTACTGCTTCACGGCAGAAATAGGCAGGGTGGTGGTGCCTACCCGCGCGGACTCACAAGAGGTCCTACCACCAGGAATTACGCAAATTATAATTGTGCGGGTTTGATTTTTATTACACGATGTTATTCCTTCACCGTGGGTTCGCACGGGTAGGTAGCACCACCCTACCTATTTCTACCGTGAAACCGTTGTACTGGAAATAACGGAGACCTTAGAACTTATGTCTCGAGGTGGGTGGTATTTGCGTTGTAGATGTCAATGGGCTCCGGTAACCACTTAACACAGGGTGGTCCGTGACCTCGTGCAACAACCTATAATTTTTATCTAAAATAGCAACGAAAATTATACTCACGCTTATTATGAACAATGGTATTGAGCACGATGATTATTCTATTAATGGGCTATAGTTTTTTGTCTATACAGTAAAGAAGCGCACACACAAATAAATAAAATTCCCTTTGGCGAACTTTCATTTGAAAATAAAAATAGGTCAATGTCATTTTCAAGTTCAACTCAACGAACCTTGTTCAAGCGCTATAAGACTCAAATTTGCATGAGAATTTTGACTAAATTCAGAATATCCTTACCTCACCTCCCAATGACGATGAGTGTCCTCGACGCAATACGAGGAACGTCAAGGGGACTTTCTTCCGAGTTTTTTTTTATTAAGACATTCAATGACCTTTGGTATAAAATGATAAGAAATTCTATGGTACATCTTATGTTTATTTTCTGAGATCATAAAGGTGTAACGTGTTATTGGGTAGCTAAGTTTACGGCCAAACGAACCTACTGGCTTAGGAATAACATAAATGCTTCCTCATCTTGATACTTATTAATGGAGTCTTATTTGTTACTCAAATCGGCTTCGTGCGGAAGTCGTCTATGAACAGTGAGCACGTGCTAAGCTATTGACGGAAAAATTGGCACTCGCCTTCAGAATTTCAACGCGAGCGTGATTGCAATATACCATTTATTGTATTTCTGTAAGCCTTTGCTGCCGGGTCACTGGTGTATTACGTGGCGCACTAAAGTAATTACGTCGATTTCTGTTACTAAGGCACCAGTGTATATTTAGTATACTTTGGGAAAGACGAATCCAAAGGTACTGAGAGTGAATCAATTTCTAATCTATACTAATATATAAATCTACAGTGTTCCGTTATAGCTACTGAACCATGCATCCGATTGACTTAAAACTTGGTATACATGTAGAAAATTCATGTACTTAATGGATAGGCTAATATTTATATGAATGTTGGACTCCCTATACCAGTTGCGGGGGCATTAATTATGAAAATCTTTGTGGTGGTGAGAAATAATAATAATAAATAAATAATAAATAAATATTTACTAACAGTCACGCCACGTTAACTGGTCCCGTGATAAGTTCGTAAAGAACTTGTGTTACAGGTACCAGATAACGGAAATAAATATAAGATTTTTATTATACACATACACATATTTAATATACATCCATAACCCTGGAAAAGACATTTATATTTATCATACAAATATCTTCCCTTGGCGGGATTCGAACCCGCAACCCCCTTGTGTAGTGACCATGTCACTTACCACTACACCAGACGGCCGTTAATGTTAATAATGTTAATTTTAAATGCACAGCGAAGCGGACGGGACGGACAGCTAGCCTATTTATAAGGCTAAAACATATGTACATTAGAATAAAGGAAAGCAAAATTAGGCAACCCAGGCGCTTAGTAACAGAAATCTACATAATGATATCTGCTTCAGTGCACCACGTAGGGCACCGGTGACCTATAAGGCATTCAAAGGGTTAATCCACAACAATACTTAAGCTTATGTTGTACAAAGGAGATGCTGTAGAAAGAAAGGCTATTGATTTCTTCGCGTTCTTTTACTATCGCAGTATCTGGAATCGTTGCGTTCATCGACAGAACGTTTACAGGGTTATTTTGCCACGTACCACTCTGCTTTGGTATGAACTCTCCTCCAAGGTGTTTCTTGCGCGCTATGGCATGCCCTTCGTCGGAGGCTTGTAGAGATTACTTAACGGTAGGCAGCGGCTTGCCCTTGACATTGCAGACGTCCATAAGCGATGATAACTACTCACCATCAGGTAGTCTCTATGCTCGTCTGCCTACAAGGGCAATAAATAAAGTATAATGTGTGACGTCTTTTGGGGGCTAAATAAGTTACAACTTAAACCGTAGACTTTTATAACTATAACGCATTTCATGCAGAGGCCACATATTATTTTCTGATGGATTGTTATAATACTTGTGCATATAATCTAAAAGATCCACACTCTATGATTTGATATAACTCTCCTATCATAGAGTCAACATTTAAGTTAAATTCACGGATTCAGTAGTGCGTATCGTAATTACGCCAGAACACACATCTCCAAAATAGAGCCAAGAGGCAGTTGGAATAATTCAGCCAATATTACGATTCGAGTGATGCGGAGAGTGGCATTCATATGATATATATCCTGCCGTTGGTTTTACACATATATCACGGGATATTGCGAGGACGGTACCGTCCCGTGATATATTTGATGTTTTTCCTTCTAAATTATATTTTCGATCGGTAAATGTGTTATATATTCAATCGAAATTGGAGTGAGTGATTTTTTTTTGCAGATTCTGGTCACTCTATTCTCGATCATTCCGTGTGATGTTATTCTTGAAGTTTCTAAGATAAGATTATCCGCTTTAGGAAAATTAATAAAGTCAGTGAACAATTCAAGTTATAAATATTATTGGTTCTTTTTTTTAGCCTAGCTTTTTTTTTATTGCCCTTGTAGGCAGACGAGCACACGGCCCACCTAATGGTGAGTAGTGGACTTCATCATTGCCAGGGGCAGAACCGAGCCGCTGCCTACCTCTTAATACTCTCTACAAGCCTCGTTTGAAGAAGGACATGTCATAGCGCTCGGGAAACACCGTGGAGGGGAGCTCGTTCCATAGCCGGATGAACTCTACTCCGGTGGCGGGCGGTGCGATGGTAAAAACGAGATGTCGGTATCATCTCGAATAATTTCTCATACCTAATTAATACCCAAATGCCAGTAGGTTTGAGAGGCTATTCACGTTTCGCTTTAGCTGAGCTCACAGGGCTCTACTTGAGAGTATAAATTAGTATAACCAATAGTAACACATAATCACGACCTAATAATTTTACCAACAGCTGTCCCCAAAAATGGATAAACGTCCAAAACAAACAGATGGTAAAACTCAAAGTTATATCGTACTTTTCCTCGAAGGGCCGTTATCTGTTTTAATCGCGGAAACTCGTATTAAAAGCCTATTTAGACAATAAAATCAGATCTTAATTGTCGGGAAGCGGACACGGGGACATAAAATGCAAATTAACGAATTGTTTTAATTAGGAAATAGGTCAAACAGATAATGTTTTAGGGGAAATTGTTATTTCGGGTCATTGCAAACGTGCGTTTTTCAGTTGGGCAACTTTTAGGTTTATTAAAGCTACAGACCGAGTCTTCGTCACTTTGGGAAGGCGGCACGACATGAGAACCCTTTGGTCGTGGCCGCTGAAAACTACATACCCGATCCTATAGACCGAATGGTAAACAGTCGACATCGCCCAAAACACGTCATCACGGATCCTCCCGATCCATTAACGGTGCTGTTAGGTACCACAAGTACCGGTTACCGTCCTCGCCGAACCCTTCGCTTGCGACGAAGGGCTCGACGAGCGAATTAACTTATAGACACAGCCCACTGAGTTTCTCGCCGGATCTTCTTAGTCGGTCGCGTTTCCGATCTGGTGGTAGATTCTGCGAAGCACTGCTCTTGCTAGGGCCAGTGTTAGCATCACTCCGGTTTGAGCCTCGTGAGCTCACCTACAAGTTAAGGTTACACTATAATAGCCTCTCAAGGCTATCAGCTTAGGTAGGAAAAAAACCGAGTCTATTTATTTTAGACAAAAAACACCATGGCCACTGGTGTTAAATAGTCAATCATATTGTTATATTATAAAAGCTATGCCAAACATCTAACTAGAACGCATGGCTGCTCCACACAGGATATTGGGATAGTGACGCCATAAAGACTTTAAGATTCGTACCAGCAAAGCGATTTAGACGATCCAACAACTTTTTACTACATGCATATGTATATATATATACGGTACATACACCAAAATAATATTTTTTACAATTTTAGTCTGTCTGTCTGTCTGTCCGTTTGTTCCGGCTAATCTCTGGAACGGCTGGACCGATTTTGACGGGACTTTTACTGATAGGTAGCTGATGATGAAAAGAGTAACTTAGCCTACTTTTTATAGACTAGCTTCGCCTCGCGGCGTCACGCGGGACTCAGCTATCAATAATAAATTTTAATGTTTCCGAAGCGAAGCGAGGGCGGGTCGCTAGTTCCAATATATGTTAGTCACTTAACTGAACACGTGTCTTATTAATCCTTGCCCAATATAGAGACTCAGCACTGGTGACCCCGACGTCATCAACTCGACAAACCTTCCACATTCAGATCTGTTCGTAATAAATTCTATTTTAGCTATTCTAACGCCCGTGTGACGGAGACCTAACTCCCCCGGTAACTTGGCAATGAACGTTTATTTCAGACGCTCAAGTAGATTTATACGAAATAATTCTAAACTGAGAATGCTAACAAAGTTTCTGTTAACAATATATTATATTATTATTATTATTGTTATCGTTTTGTTATTTTTCTTAGATTTTTTTTGTTACCAATAATGTGTGTTATTTTTTCTATGCAAACGTAGAATTATTTATACGCTCGGTAAGATCGTTACAAGTAGATTATGTTGGTTATTCCTAATTATTTTGATGACTACTGGAGTAAGCGCTCACAGATAGGTATCACAATCCTTGATGTTTCCGTCACGAAGCAGTGCGTGCATTACGGCTTGAAGAATGGTACAGCCGTTGTACAATGCAATGGCTTTGACATCATATCTTAACATAGGTTTTCGTATAAAAAATGTATTGGTGCTAGGACCTCTTGTGGGTCTGCACGGGTAGGTACCACTACCGCGCCTATTTCTGCCGTGAAGCAGCAATGCGTTTCGGTTTGAAGGGTGGGGCAGCCGTTGCAATTATACTGAGAGCTTAGAACTTATATCTCAAGGTGGGTGGCGCATTTACGTTGTAAATGTCTATGGGCTCCAGTTACCACTTAACATCAGGTGAGCTGTGAGCTCGTCTACCCATATAAGCAATAAAAAAAAATGTAACTTCTTGTTCTATTCGTACAGCCCACTGCGTTTCTCGCCGGATTTTCTCGGTAGGTCGCGTTTCCGATCCGGTGGTAGATTCTGCGGAGCACTGCTCTTGCTGGGGCTAGCGTTAGCCAAATTCTCAGGTTAGAGCCCCGTGAGCTCACCTACTCGCTTGGTAAAGCTGGCATAGCCCTCTAAGGATACCAGCATTAGTAGGAAAATTAAGAATTCATTGGAAGACAAGTCCAGACTCCTGAGCTTCATAGTTCTGGTCCACTCTAAATGGTCTGGTGCTATATTGCTCTTAGTGCATGTCTCACAGCGCATATTTTTTTTAAGTAGGTACCTAAATCTGATTTTTCGATAAACTCGATTTTAATATTAGGAAATTATATAAAGGCATAACAACCATTGATACGCAATTTTATTTCGGTAATTAAATAAATAAGACATTCAAAAACATTTACGAGTGTATCTGGCTATATACTCACATAAACTTTATTCAAATTTTTTTCAAATGTAAAGTAACCCCTTTTAATGTATTTTTCATAATTCGGACGCACCAGTAACAGCAATATTTTTTTATTTTTATATGGTGGGTGGCTTAGATGGGTGGACGAGCTCACAGCCCACCTGGTGTTAGCTGGTTACTGGAGCCCATAGACGTATACAACGTAAACGCGCCACCCACCTTGATATATAAATTCTAAGGTCTCAGTTTAGTTACAACGGCTGCCCCATCTTTCAAACCGAAACGCATTACTGCTTCACGGCAGAAATAGGCAGGGTGATGGTACCTACCCGTGCGGACTCACAAAAGGTCCTACCACCAGTAAAAACCAGTAAATGTACTAGTCTTTCGTATTGCATGTGCATTCTCTGAATTATGTGTAAACAGTGTGCATATATGGCTGTGATTGATATTTGATATAACTAACGCTTTTTGAAATCCATTAAAAATATATATGAACTGAACTGAGGTCGCGCACTTCAGTTCAGAGACATAATCACATCGACGCGGTTAAGAGATATGAACTTGCTAAAAGAGAGGAGTTTGTTTATTGCTTGTTCGGCATATAAGAAACTGTTTCTTAACACCATGTATGGTGCGAATGATCGCCGGGTAAAGCCTTGACAGATGGACTATAGAAAATAATAAGTGAAGCAAAAACTTTGTATCCCTTTTTACGGAAATTGCGCGAACGGAGGAGTATGAAATTTTCCACACTTATGGAGAATATAGAGAAGAAGTGCAAAATGATAATATTTTTTTTAAATATAGCATAAAATATACATTAAATCAATAAAGAAAACATTACACACACTACATACCATGTATTTGACGCACACACGCATGCATAGTATTTGTTGTCAAACTTTTGTTCTTGACGTCTGTTGTCAAATTGAGAATAGATTAAATATTGTTTGTCTTTATTAATATTTTTTTATTTGTGATTATAGAAGTATAAAATACAATCATAATAGTGTACAAACTTACAATTCCAATTAATTATAGTCGAATTTCGACTACAGCGGGACCTCTAGTAAGGGATTAACAAAATTTGCCACTAAGAGAACCTGCTTCGCAAATAGTCGTACCTAATTAAAATAATCAAACTCAAAAGTGCATGAAGTCGATTTATTTACCAATAGACATGTAGTATCACTCTACATCCAAACTCATTTTCTGAGCAGATGAATTAGACAATATTGTTTTACTAAATTCAAGTCCTTGTGAATATCGATAATGAAAAATAAATTAGAAGTGAAGACTTCGTAGAAACGACGAGATAGTTACGACGGCGCGTATAATTAAAGTGTATAGAGAAACATACAAAAATTAAGCCAAATATTATGTTAACAGTACGTCAATACATACATCAATTCTAATAACAACACCACTAACTATCAATTAACTCACAGCTAATTACCAAAATTCGTATAATCAGACGGAAAACATGATAATATCAGTAGAGATACATATACATATAGAGATGTTTACAAGTGTAACAATTTAATAAGATTCTCGGGCGTGTTGTAGCGCGGTACTTGCGTGTGTTTCCTCGGAAACGCTCTTAAGGAGATAAACGTGATTTATTTAGCGGAAGCGAACGTGTTCCACGTAACTTGTAATATACCATTCATTAAAGAGCACCTGGCACGTAACTACTCTTAGTTAGATCTCCGTGAAATGCTACTGATTCGAAAATAACATGTTTTATTTAATGGTATTTGGCTGTGATTATTTTAAATGGTAGGCAGCGGCTTGGCTCTGCCCCTGGCATTGCTGATGTCCATGGGCGACGGTAACCACTCACCATCAGGTGGGCCGTATGCTCGTCTGCCTACAAGAGCATTAAAAAAAACTGATTTTTGTTTTTTTTTTCCTTAATTTTAGTATTTATGTAAGTTTATTCACTAATAGATCGATTTTTTAATACAAAGGATTTGTAGTTCCACATTTCCTCACACACTTAACAACTGCCAAAATCGAAAGAGATCAATCAACCTTTCAGCCCATCCACCTATGAATCAGAGAGTACGGTCGAAAATCTTATCTTCGCAGACATTTCTCTGTATTCACTTCAAGCAATCACACCATTGAACAAATATATTACCAATCAAGATGTAGAATCTAGAATAGGCCTTGAAAAATCTAGGATAGGTTATATTTTTCTATTGTCGAAGTTATTAGCAGAATGGATGTAGATGTACTCACAGTTGTCAGACGAATACGATGTGACACGTTTTTCTGTGACAAAAAATTTCAATTTTGTATTGGAAATTAAGACATTCACTTCTGTAACTTATCTACCGTCAACTACTTACAATAAGCCTTTGATAGTACACTACAAACTTGATGTGGTAATATGTTCACTGGACCAGTCACTTACCAGTTCGCTCGCGGCATCTTTATCACAAATAGCAACATTCTTTAGAATGCCAACAATTGTCTGCATTGGGTCCGCACGGGTAGGCACCCTCATCCTGCCTATTTCTGCCGTGAAGCAGTGATGCGTTTCGGTTTGAAGGGTAGGGCAGCTGTTGTAACTATACTTGAGACCTTAGAACCTATATCTCAAGGTGGGTGGCGCATTTACGTGGTAGATGTCTATGGGCTCCAGTAACCATTTAACACCAGGTGGGCTGTGAGCTCGTCCACCCATCTAAGCAGTAAAAAGTAAAAATAAAATATATTAATTGTAGGGTGGGTATACTGGAAGTCTTCAGAGATAGATTTTTTTTTTACGACAAATTGGGAGTTAATATGATCAAACCAAAATTACACACTACAAACACTAGAAATAATCTAACCTCTTCTTCTTTTTCTCCATCTTATCCCACTGGGTGGGGTCGGCACAGCTAGTTTTTCTATTCCATTATCTTCTATCAGCCGTCATCTCAACGCTCACTTCTCTTTCTCTCATATCGTCATTCACATACTCCATCCATGTCTTCTTCGTTCGACCTCTTCCCCCTCTACCTTGCACTAGAAATAATTGAACCGTGGACGTCTCTTTTTTTGAGCCGGAGGCTGAACGTCCTTCGAGGTCCCCACGCCTAAGGGGTGCGCGGGGTATGTGGGACTGGTCCGCGACTGCGAACCGCGGGCCCAAGGATATTTTAGGGCGTAATGCACTAAACGACTCCCCTGCACTCTCACAACCAACGTCCGATCTCCGCCCGTAGTCAGAACCCGGTCAGACTAAGAGGGAACCATGCACGTCTGCACAAAGTCTTGTCATGTGATTATTTATTACGAATATTTACCACTTTTTGTTTTTCATTAGACGATATTATTATTCCTTCTTCGTGGCGGTAGCCATCATAGAACAAAAGATATCTGACAGGTATCTGTATCTGGCTAACGACATTTTGAACATAAGTTTCGAAGAAAAACATTTGGAACTACCAAACAACATCATGATTTCGCTGGAAGATCTTCCCTTTGTCATTAACCTTCCAAAGAAGTAAGTCGAATACACGTGTTCAATACGTATTTACTTAGAAAATTTGGTTGCGTCTTTTGATACGCCTTAGCCTCGTATTGTTCAGACCAACGTGACACCAATTATTTCTACCGCGAATACCAAACATGTGATAAAGCCAAATGGATGAGTATTCGATCGATCCATTCGACAGTCGCTCATACTGTTTTAGTAATGAGAAGTTGTTTCAATTTCTGTAACGCTTATCCACATTCTGATTTTAAGCCTTAAATACATTGTTGATATACCTTGTCTAAAAAATAAACTAACCATTTAGCAATGGCTCAGAAACCACCCAGTGCAGTGTTCATTCGAGGCTCCGGATCGTTCATCGTCCTCGTCGAACCCGTCGCTTGCGACGAAGGGCTCGACGAGCGAACTAATCCATAGACACAGCCCACTGAGTTTCTCGCCGGATCTTCTCAGTGGGTCGCGTTTCCGATCTGATGGTAGATTCTGCGAAGCACTGCTCTTGCTAGGGTCAGTGTTAGCAACTCTCCGGTATGAGCCCCGTGAGCTCACCTACAAACGTTAGAGGGAAGCTGAAATAGCCTCTCAAGGCTATCAGCATAGGTAGGAAACAAAAACCGGATCGTTTCTCTGAAGAAATAGAATTTAAACCGAGTCCACTATCAACAACATATCGTCTTCTCGCATTAAAACTGAATAATCTCAAAACTTACTAATTTTACAGAAGAGTGTTTTTTTAAAGGCTTAACATGTAATATTTTTAATATTTATCATATTTGCAACATTTTATTTTTATTTTTTACCAGTAAGTTACATTATTTGCCTTTTAAAGTAAAATAAAATTATGTAAACTAAAAAAAAAAAAACTAGCCTAAACTACGCTCTTTTGAAAGTATTTATGAGAAAATTACTGGTGATACCTACCAAATGTTTACGCATATTAACTCAATTCCGAATATTTTTGGAAATTGTACACTTTTAATGCGAAAAGGCGATACACGGACGTTCTACCTGCGCAAGCCAAACAAACAAATTGCAATTAATAAATACATTCGAAAACATTATTTATTAACGAAATCAAACTTAACTCTCAACGCTAAGTTGTAACAAGCTCGTTCTCTCAATGAAAATGATCCGTAACGACTGTTGTAAACAAACTTCTCGAACTAAAGTCATTAGCCTAATGCTTTGTTGCAGTTAAGCTATTTATTTACTAATCATTTGCGCTTGTTTCAGCTTACTTTTGTTTGGTGTATTCATTTTGAGGAAAGCTTTTTTTTTTTTTATTGCCCTTGTAGGCAGACGAGCATACGGCCCACCTGATGGTGAGTGGTTACCGTCGCCCATGGACTTCAGCAATGCCAGGGGCAGAGCCAAGCCGCTGCCTACCGCTTAATACTCTCCACAAGCCTCGTTTGAAGAAGGACACGTCATAGCGCTCGGGAAACACCGTGGAGGGGAGCTCATTCCATAGCCGGATNTTTTTTTTTTTTTATTGCCCTTGTAGGCAGACGAGCATACGGCCCACCTGATGGTGAGTGGTTACCGTCGCCCATGGACTTCAGCAATGCCAGGGGCAGAGCCAAGCCGCTGCCTACCGCTTAATACTCTCCACAAGCCTCGTTTGAAGAAGGACACGTCATAGCGCTCGGGAAACACCGTGGAGGGGAGCTCATTCCATAGCCGGATGGTACGTGGCAAAAAAGACCTCTGGAAACGCACTGTAGATGACCGCAGTGGCTCCAGGTAGTATGGATGAACTCTACTCCGGTGGCGGGCGGTGCGATGGTAAAAACGAGATGCCGGTATCATCTCGAACAATTCCTCAGAGCACTCCCCATGGAACATACGGTACAAAATACAGAGGGAACCGAAGTCCCTCCGCAGACCCAGAGGTTCCAAACGATCCGTGAGACCGGGCCCTCCTCTGTATGGAGTCAAATGGAAGAAGCTTATGATATCGGGTCAAATTCTTTACGATTATTGGGTAAAAAATAAGATAATACTAGACCAAGATTATCTTCAAAATCTTTCATTCAAACGAAGGTGTTAAGAATGGTAAAGACAACTGAAATTTGTTATACAATTCTGTAGAACAGGGATCGAAGCGCATAAAATATAACTTCCACTGTTCCAAAATCTTTTGTTCTAATAATAATTAATAAGTAACACTTTTATTACGTCTTGTGCATTTTTCAACCGTCCTCGCCACCTTCCAATTCTCTGTTATTCTGTCTGTCATTCTCTTCTCTCTTTCTTTCCGTTTTCTCTCACTCACATCATAACGCTCCATTCCACACTCTTTTCATACGTTCCGTTCTTACCAATCCTATAATTTTATCTGAAAACATATTTCGTTTGGAAGTAGTAAAACTTGAATAGGCTATTAACGGTCTTGAAGCAGATACCATAATAATATTTCCTAACCAATTAAATATCTCACATGATTTCACAATTAGTAAATCAAATTTCCCTTTTTTCTAAAGGCAATATCAACATACATAGATAGGATTAGACAGCGTAGATAGAAAAAGATCGACCTGCCCATTTCTATGAAGCAGCATTGAAACATTCCAGCTTGAAGATGAGGCATAAGTTTTACCATTTGCTTCGTTCTGCGCCTCATAACTCAACATAAAATTATATTTGACTTAACTAATGACGTAAAACTAGGTAAAATGTGAACTTCTCTACAGCATTTTAGTAAAACAATCCGAAGATTGGAAAGAGAGATAATTGGAAACGTTATTGGTTCCAAATAGCAAGAAGGAATAGCCCAGGTCACCGTCCTCGTCGAACCCGTCGAAGTTAACCCATAGACACAGCCCACTGAGTTTCACGCCGGATCTTCTCAGTGGGTCGCGTTTCCGATCCGGTGGTAGATTCTGCGACGCACTGCTCTTGCTAGGGTCAGTGTTAGCAACACACCGGTTTGAGCCCCGCGAGCTCACCTACACACGTTAGTGTGAAGCTGAAATAGCCTCTCAAGGCTATCAGCATAGGTAGGGAAAAAAAAGAATAGCTTAATGGTGGTAGGACCTTTTGTTAGTCCGCACTATTTTGAAAGGGGTCAAAATCATGTTCAAAGATTCCGTTACAAACATACATGCATACGTTTGAAGCTAATAAAAGCGTATTAATATATTATACATTTTGTCATCTTGTATTAAACGTACTGATTTACTGATTTTACTAGTGGTAGAACCTCTTGTGAGTCTGCGAGGGTAGGTACCACCACCCTGCCCATTTCTGCCGTGAAGCAGTAATGCGTTTCAGTTGGAAGGGGCAGCCATTGTAACTACACTGAGACGTGGGTAGCGGCATTTACGTTGTAGTTGTCTATAGGCTCCGATAGCCACTTAACACCAGTCGGGCTGTGAGCTCTTCCACAAACGTAAGCAACAAAAAAATTAAAAAATAGGTGTGGCAAATAGAACGCTAACACGACTCTTTTTGCTCTAAGCATTGAAGTTTCAATAAAAAACAATAGATATTATTCAGTAATGGGCACCTTCATTGAATCGTGTTCATAGAATTCATGAATTTTGACATTGACTTTCATAGACTGGCTATTAAAGTTAGCTGTGAGCTAACTTTCGCCAATAGCTACGCCAATTTCTTCAGAGCCAAAGTGAGCTAAAAATCCAGCTATATGAATCTCAAAGCCAATCAAAATCACCTTATTTACTATCAGCGACACGATAAATCCGTAATGAATCCGAACAGTAAAAACTGGCGCAATTCTATATTTATTGACACATACAAACAAATCCAAATAGTCGGACTTAGTTTAATACTGAAATAAAACCACGGAACACTTTATTCGTTCAGTTTATTCCTTTACATTAGATAATGTTTGATTTTCAGAGTACAAAACGAGGTTAGACGTAGCGTTTTCAACAATTTCACTGTGTCACGTTATTAATTTTATAAAACTTTACTTTGTCATATCACTGTTGGAGACGCTTCATCTAACTTATTATTATAATCTGAGATATTCTTTTCGAAAGGAAAATTGTTTAGAAGCTATTCTGACTATGCTGTACAGCTTTTTACATAATATATTACGTTGTTTTTGGCAGAAATGAAGAGCTTGACTCCGCGACGTAATCTAAATTACAGTTAGCATGACTGCACGATTTTCTTATATATAAATTATGAAGAATATAAAATTTTTAATCGACGAATATTCTAAGTTACCTTCGTGAGGTTTGATATACTTTGATGTTTCTGTAAGTTAAAAATGTAATTATGAACCTTTTGCTCTTTTTTACCGAATATAAAAAAGTTATAGTTGCATTTCAAACACTTTTACTATTAATTGAGCAGTACCAAACATCATGTGAATAAGTATAAAAAACTCTTCACAAGCCAGTGTAGTCAATTGGTGGAAAAAATTTCATTTCATTTTCTGCCGAACACAACGTTAGGCTTACGTTTAAAAAGAGAGACAAAAACAAGACAAAAGGGTCAGTCTTATATTTGGGAAATTTGTATAAATAAAGGATATTTACAAAAGTCAGGAAGACGAACATTTAATAGACTCTTAAAGAAAGGAAACGCCTGGAAAACCAAATAAAACATTTAAAATCTAGAGTTGTTCATTATGGATGTTAAAATAGATTAAACAATTATTTGGTCGATAAAAACACAATAAAAATGAATAAAAAGGGATCTATAAAGAACTATCTATTTGTAGAATCTAAATTATCTTAATTAGTTTACATATATGAAACGATCCAAAATTATACAACTCTAGAAGTAACATTTAAACTTCAATCTGTACCCAATCTATCAACAAGGTCATTTTAAATGCAATATACAGTTCAATACCATTAACAATCCTATTTTAATCTCACGGGATGTCACACATCGTCCACACTTAATTTCGTTATTTACAATATCAGAAATTTACGGAAATCCATCTTTAATAGCTTTTAATATTTCATACCTCAATATAATTCATAGATTAACGCATTTATTCAATTTGCGGTATTAACTTAATAAGGATTTGGGAATCTAATTGACAAACCTCATGGCACCAGGTCACCTCAGAGCTGAGGCGTCCAGTACCAGGGACCTTGGCTAAAGTGAAACAAACTCCGGTGGAGGGGGAGGGAGCGTTAAAACAGGAGTTTCTGATAGTTCTACATGCTCCAAGTTGGCACCCGGCAAAGACCAAGTCGAGCTTCCGGTGGCAGTCACTCTTGGACCCATGTTATCGTAAGCTGGAGCTCCACAACAGGATCTGTTCCGTCTCGGTAAAGTTGCTCCACCACTCAATAAATCTGGATACTTTCCTGATTCACCTCTGCCAGAAACTTGAACCGATATGAAGATGTTTCCATAAGGTACCGGCACTGCAAACTCAGCGGGCGGTGGCGGAAATGCACCAGGGGTACCTTCTATTGTTATATGAACGGGATCAAACGAACACGTTCTTGGTTGGTCGTCCCCTAAAGATTGTTCCGTTAGTTCAAAATCGCAAGGAGAAGCCATATTACCGATAGATCTATCACAACTGACTACAACAGACGCGTCTATAAGTCTTTTCTCTTGGTCCGTGAAACTTCGACTTGGCGGTACGCTTCGTCGTCTTAACTTCCAGCACGCAACAGCACCTATAAAACCGAGGGTAGCTAAAATACTCAATGCACCAAAAACTACTCCTAACAGTTGAGGAATCCCCGGAGCGGTTCTTGCCGTTGCTGTTTGTGATCNTCTATCACAGCTGACTACAACAGACGCGTCTATAAGTCTTTTCTCTTGGTCCGTGAAACTTCGACTTGGCGGTACGCTTCGTCGTCTTAACTTCCAGCACGCAACAGCACCTATAAAACCGAGGGTAGCTAAAATACTCAATGCACCAAAAACTACTCCTAACAGTTGAGGAATCCCCGGAGCGGTTCTTGCCGTTGCTGTTTGTGATCTTGGAAGTACTAGACTGATAATCGCTCTTGCATCACCAGCTACACTTTTTGCCACACATGTCCATTCTCCTGCTGCATTCGATGTTACATTCAAGAGGGTTATATTTACCCATCTTACACTTCCCGGAACTCTTTCTTCCGAGTCTTCTTCTATGATCGTTTCTATCTCTTCCATGTCGCAATCGATAGAACTGTTGTGTACATCTACACCATCAAATAACCATGTCACTTTTGGTTTTGGCAGTCCGTGAACCCAACAGCCAAAAGAAGCAGCCATACCAACCTCCGCTCTTACTATTAATGTACTAGACTTTACTTCAGGGGGACACGACATATTTTCACTAGGCACTTGCCGCCACTTTGATCCAGTTTGCTTCAATGGCTCAACACAGAACAGTTCCTCGGTTCCTAGATTACTTTCCAAGAACCAGTCTTTAAACTCGCGTAGCCTACAATCACATTTCCACGGATTCCCAGAGAGGGCAACAGTCTTTAGAGCCGGCAACGAAAATGTAATCAACCGGAGGAATGATAGTTGATTTCTACGCAAATCTATTGTCTCTAACGACTTCAAATTGCGCAAGGCATTCGTGTGTATCGATCTTAATCTGCATCCGTCTAATAAAAGGATCCGTAAATGAGGAAGCGGCGGGAACTGGTCCGCAATTAACGTCGTTAAAGGATTATTGCTCAGAACGACCAGCCTCAATCGTTCGTTGCCTCTGAATATGTCTTTTGGCAAGTGAGCTAGGTCGTTGTCTCCTAAATCGACTTCAATTAGTATCCTTAATTCTAAGAACGCGTCCGCGTGTAAAAATCTGAGACTCGTTGCTCGTAGATTCAATCGTTGTAAGTTTAGAAGGCCAATATTCGAAAACACTTCTTGGGGTAAGCTCCGTAATGGGTTGTCGTGTAGATCCAATACTTGTATATCCGAAGAGAGTGTGGGCGGACGGCGCAGGTCACCGGAGACACAGGTGGCTGTCTTCTTTCCGGAGGACCATTTGCATTTGCATGTGGCGATGTGAGAACAGTCGAGCCAATCGCTGGCGGTCCTCGCGGCGCACGTGGTAAGTATCACAACCCAATACCATCTGACCCAGGCCACGCGCATACTCATCTCATTTCGAGTTTACGTTTACTCCGGCCGACTGCCTGAAACAACAAAAACGAACGTTAATCAAACGAAATTAGCTAAACAATAGCTGTAATATTTTCGTGCTTCTGGCGCACGTTTGTTTCCGATTTTGCGGTTCTAAATCATATTCCGTGGGTTTGTTTTACAAAACAGGTGAATTTTGTTTGGGAACATGTAAATATTTACTGCTCTCGGTATTCCGGTCAAGGAGAGAACCCGGATTCGATAGATTAAAACGTTTAGCCTAATGATTTAGTTGCGTATGAACGCTTTTCGTGTGTTACGNTTTCGTGCTTCTGGCGCACGTTTGTTTCCGATTTTGCGGTTCTAAATCATATTCCGTGGGTTTGTTTTACAAAACAGGTGAATTTTGTTTGGGAACATGTAAATATTTACTGCTCTCGGTATTCCGGTCAAGGAGAGAACCCGGATTCGATAGATTAAAACGTTTAGCCTAATGATTTAGTTGCGTATGAACGCTTTTCGTGTGTTACGTAATCATTGTGCTTCATTCAAGGCCAAACAGATAAATATTGTACTAATCGATTCGTTTACATTTTTATTTCTTCTGCTTGTCTTTTAGCTTTACGCTGTGTTTAGTGAAAACGATCAGGTTGTTACAACTGTCTCGCGTTTATGCTGTTGTGTAGCAATTATGCTTTCCGATTCCTAGGGAAGATCTCAAGAGGGAAGATCTCAAGTCAATAGATACTTCGATTACTACGAACTCCGGTAACTATTGAACACGAGGACGACAATTATCTCCACGCCCCATCAAAGCCGATAAAAAAACACTACGTTAGAAGAAAACAACGGAATTTTTATTAAAACCGATGTAACCTACAAATAATTGCGTCATACGTATGTTTTGCACCGACAATTAACTTGGAATACGATCGAATTAGAACTATTCTAATTCTTTATTCAGGCAATGTATATTTTTAGGGCTTTGTTCTTTAGTATGATAATCACAGAACCAGCTTAACGAGTACTGGTTGTCTTCATTTCGACAATTTTGGACAATGCGGTTACCTATTTAACACCATCCTATTTCTTACCGTGACTAATAAATTCGCTAGAGCATTCTTTGAGTAATTTACAGAAATTTATGTTTACTGTCAGTCATCTAATAATAGCTGGGAAATAGGAACAAATCACACAAAAACATCCAGCCCTAAATTAGGATTTCCTGTGCTATAGATATCAAATACTGACGTACATATATGATTAAATATATACATAAATAGATAACAAACACCCAAACACAGAGCAAATAAACCTGTTAATTATACGAATATTTGCCCAATGTGTGGATAATTTTGTTAATTAATGTTGTTGTAATACGCTGTCGTGTTTCTTGGTTGTGATATCATCTGCACAAGACCAAAAAAACTAATTATATACCTTCTACGTTTAGTGTTGGCGAATCGTGACCTTTTTTTTTTTATTGCTTAGATGTGTGGACGAGCTCACAGCCCACCTGGTGTTAAAAGTGGTTACTGGAGCCCATAGACATCTACAACGTAAATGCGCCACCCACCTTGAGATATAAGTTCTAAGGTCTCAGTATAGTTACAACGGCTGCCCCACCCTTCAAACCGAAACGCATTACTGCTTCACGGCAGAAATAGGCCGGGCGGTGGTACCTACCCGCGCGGACTCACAAGAGGTCCTACCACCAGTAATTACGCAAATTATAATTTTGCGGGTTTCACTTTTATTACACGATGTTATTCCTTCACCGTGGAAGTCAATCATGAACATTTGTTGAGTACGTATTTCATTAGAAAAATTGGTACCCGCCCGCGGGATTCGAACACCGGTGCATCGCTCAACACGAATGCACCGGACGTCTTATCGTTTAGGCCACGACGACTTCGAACCTCTACTTGCTAAGTTCTAAAACATATATTTCACCAAGTAAGGTAACAAACACATCTTCGGGCGTTTTCGAGGTGAGACAAGCGTCACTGAGATCTCGCTATTAATATGCAGGGCTGTTACATTTGCATATTCCGTGAAAGGTGTGTACGTTGGTCATTCATGTAAGCGACCATTGGGATTTCAGGTTGTGACGTTGGAATGACAGTTATTTGGCTGGGTTTTGTGAGCCTATCAACGGATAAAGATCTTGTCACAATAGATTGAATGAAATAAGTTACACGTTAAATTCGGTCTTTGTTTTCTTTTAATGCGTAAATGAGTGTATGATGAATCGATGAATCACGTGGGGTTATATAGCCTATAGACATCAGAACGTGTATGCCGTCACTTACCTAGAGACATTACGACGAAATGTAAATTCTTAATGTACTAGCCGTACTCGCCCGCTTCGCTGGACATTTAAAATTAACATTATTATTTATTCTCATTATTATTAGGGAGTCCAACACTCATAATCCATGAAATAAATGTATTTTCTACATGGATACCAAGTTTCGAGTCAATCTAATGCACGGTTCAGTAGTTATAACGGAACATCCGTAAAAACCAATAATTACCTAGTCAGGTCATAAATTCTGTCACATGTTTAATGTAAAATAATTGAAACAAGTTTATTCATTATGTAACCATTCATATACCAAAATGAACTAAACAAAACATAGATTCTTATGACATAGATTCTTATAACTAGTCAGGTCATAAGTATTGTCACACAGTAAAAACTTTTCTCTTAGAATGCTGGCCACAAAAAAGTTTATTGAATTCGAATTTCGAATTGTTCATGAAAATAAAAATTTATACTTTTAGAATTTGACTCATTTTTAAATATCGAGTGGACGCTTAAAGAAGACCGTGTTGCAGTTATTGCGTTGCATCGTTGCGGTTACGCGCCAATTCAAATTTTTAACATACTGAAAAATATTTTTCGTGTATCTCAGGAATGTGGACAAGATAGGACTATTATAACAAATTACATTATTATTTTAGCAACGTTTCGGTCTTTTATTAGACCTTCATCAGGCATCTGAAAATTACACATAATTGATAACCTACAATACAAAAAACAACAATTGTCCAAACTACCATATTTACCATAATATGAATTTAAATAATNCTACTGTACTAACTTTTACACGTGCAGCTTGTGGGCTGGATATACTCAAAGATCGTACAATGCTCTCCGTGTTCAATACAATAACGCGTTTAGGGTGCTGGTGGTGCTGCCCCGCTTTTGTAGCGCATCAGGGATGTTTGCAGACGCGCACATAGATTGTTTTTACGCTACCATGCGTAAGAGGTGTGCATCTCTGGTAAACAGAGTGAAGGCCAGCTCCAACAGTATCCTGAGCATGATCGCAAGCAGGCTGGACTGTATATACATGGATCGCTGTGGTGCCATCTCCCATGGGATGTTACCACAGTAATTCATTGTGATGTAAATACAACTACTAACATAGGTCTAAGTCTTATTAACAATTTATATGAGTCATGGATACTTGAAATAAAAACATTATTATTATTATTATTATACCTTCTACGTTTAGTGTTGGCGAATCGTGACCTCTACTTGCTAAGTTCTAAAACATATATTTCACCAAGTCAGGTAACAAACACATCTTCGGGCGTTTTCGAGGTGAGACAAGCGTCACTGAGATCTCGCTATTAATATGCAGGGCTGTTACATTTGCATATTCCGTGAAAGGTGTGTGCGTTGGTCATTCATGTAAGCGACCATTGGGATTTCAGGCTGTGACGTTAGAATGACAGTTATTTGGCTGGGTTTTGTGAGTCTATCAACGCTCATCGGATATAGATTATAGACATTACATTAATAATGTACTTACTAGCTGTACTCGCCCGCTTCGCTGGGCATTTAAAATTAACATTATTATTTATTGTCATTATTATTAGGGAGTCCAACACTCATATAAATATTAGCCTATTCATTAAGTACATGTATTTTCTACATGGATACCAAGTTTCAAGTCAATCGGATGCAGTGTTCAGAAGTTATAATGGAACATCCGTAAAAACCACTGTAGATTTATATATTAATATAGTCAACACTCATATAAATATTAGCCTATTCATTAAGTAAATGTATTTTCTACATGGATACCAAGTTTCAAGTCAATCGGATGCATAGTTCAGTAGTTATAACGGAACATTCGTAAAAATCATTGTAGATTTATATATTAGTATAGATTAGTATAGATATATAAAATGTGACGTGCCTTGGGAGAGACCTATGTATGTCCAACAGTGGACTAAAACAGGCGGTTGATGATGATGATGATGATGATATAAACGGTTGCGTCACCCTTCAAACTGTAACGCATGATTATACCGTGGTAAAAATACGCAGGAGCGTAGTCAATGTTACAATTATAATACGCCCTACCATTAAATGCTGGTTAGGTCGGCGCAGCTATTGTCTTTTTTCATTCAGATCTATTCAATTATACGTCATCTCTGCACTCACACCTTTTTTACCTCTACCTAATCTCTGATAGCCTAAGGGTTATTCCAGCTGCGCTCGGACTGATAGGTGAGCTCACAGGCTTGACCTGAGATAAAAGCTATCTCACTAGCCTTAGCAGGAGCAATGCGTCGTTGAATTTACCAATGGGTCGAAATCACGATCCACTAAGAAGATCTTCAGAAATACTCTTCTCTCGAATATCCTCTTTCACACAGTTCATTTAAGTCTTTTAGTCATCAGTTTACCCATTACCAGAATTATGCCGAAGGCCTTCCACTTTTAGATAGTTATTTTTTCTCAATTTTATGAGTCAGAGACATAATTACAACCAATTTTATTCATTTAACTGTATCCGACATTTCGAATTTCAAATGCTTTGTACCCGTTTATTCCTGACATCCGCAATTTGCCCTTTGACCCTTTGCCTTTTATCTTGTACTCCAAGTCTAAAAACTAATCTGACCTTAAATTATTGTTAGTCGTTTCTAAAACAGTTTCTATATCAATATTCAGGACGCAACCACGAGTCCTTGGTGTCGATTAAGAAAACCAGTTTTTAAAGGCACAAACAAACCCTGTCTGAGATTTAAAAAGTGATAAAACAAACCATTTTTCAGGGCATCCGTCAAGCTAACTTCCTATTTCCGATTAACAGAGCACAAAAGACACGAATCAAATCATGATTTTGATAAATCCATTTAGCACTGCGTCCGACCGGAGGCCTTCTGTCGAGATTAGCCGGATTAATGGCGGAGAGTCGAGTATTTGTCTTGTCCGAGCTGTTCCGGACGGGCTATGTACCGAAGAATGATTCATTGATATTATTCAAGAACAAATGGCCCATACATTTCTTTTCGTGATGGATTCGAGACATCATCATTCATTTGATACTTCCTATTCATATAGTAAATGATTTTTGGTAGTTTTATACAAGGGAAAATAATTCTTGGTCATTTTCATAAAGGCTTTGGGATCAAATGCCGTGCTGGATTATAGGTACAATTTAATGATACCTTTAAAAAAATATAAATATTCCACAAAATTGATGAAGGGTTGTTTGTTTCAACAACATCCAGTATTTTAAAAGAAAATCCTTAGTTAAAGTTATAACGTCTCCATTTTACCCACTGCCCACTCCATATGATATTTCGTTATGACGATAAGACACTAATGTAAAAGCTACTTTAGTTTGTTTAGTGTAAACAATGACTTCATACAATCTTATGCACCAAACTGTGGGGTGATTATTTGGTGTCGGTTGGTTTGTTTCAAACTTCTGTCTAATAAATTTAGGGTACGGAAAATGTCAATATATGTCACAGACCTATATACGAGTATTATCTTACCAACCACCTATGTAAATTCGCATTTTTGTTATTATTTTTATGAATCATTTGGCAACCCTGCACTTTTGCTTTCCATGGAAATTCAAATATATATAATGTCAGACACGCAGACAGTATTCAGACATTTCAAATGGATTTTAACTTTTACTTAGAATAACTAATGAAAAACTTTAATTAAATTTTCCTCTACTGATACTTAAGAGCATTTCACAGTATAATTTTGTTTTAGTACAGTTCAGAATTTATATTTCAGTAAGTCTGATGCTACCGATGAAATAATTCTACTTTGGAGCCCCGACCCCAAGTCTCCAGTGATTAGCTCCAACGCTAATTACTCAAAAAGTACGTTAATTACACCTTTGAGGGCGATAGAAGTTCTTACTTAACGACAAAGAAGCTGATATTTGTTTTCACAAGAGAAATTTATTTCGTTTTTCTCTGTTGACTTTTTAATAATTGTTTTAGTAAATTATCTTCTTGGAATTTAGCGAGCCGTAGACAAAAATGAATGCAATATTTATAATATTATAATTACTTACTTTATGTATGATATGTATAAATACAAAGGCGAGATAACACTATTACGCAAATAGTACTCATAGTAATGTGTTGAATATAAAAATGATTAAAATAATAGCTTACTAATAATAGATAATCTTTGTCGGTTGACTAAACAAAACAACTATGGAATATACAAAAAAAAATATACACACAATAAATATAATTATATATTTAGATATGATACATAAACAGCAGTCTTATTATATTATGTATATGCATAGATTATATCTTTACGCTTTATTATATAATGATTTTTATGATTGAATGATTTAAAGTTAAAATTTGCTATAACAAACCAAATTTCTTCAAAATGAGCTTTATTTATTGTTGAGCTTTCTTCCAGTGCAGTACAAAGGAGATTACACAGGCACGGAAAAAGAAAAAAGTAGAATAGAAGTATAAAAATATATAAAATATCGTAACTTTTTTATAGAATACTTATGTTTAGTATATGAAACAATTTAATGATAGATAAGTAAATAGAATTAAAACAAAACAAGTACGTCAGCAATTACAAGGCAGAAAATGTTCCTTCGTTCATTTATTAAAAACTTCTACGTGACGTGCTGGCACGTACTGAATCCGAGAGGAAATTCCATAAATTCACTATATGAATAGTGAAAGCAATTTCAGCTACTGCAAGAAACCTAAGGATAAGAGAAGTTGAATATGTAGGGACCACAAATGTCCCCATAGCAACTAATAATTATAATATGTATGTGTTAGCGATAATTATATTGCAGTGATGCTACGTCAGTCTCGGGATTGTCGGGCTATCGATAGCACGTTAGGTTGTAATCCCGATATACGTTAGTCACTTAACTGAACAAGTGTCTTATTAATCCTTGCCAGATGTAGGGACTCAACAAATATAGTGATTTATTATTTTAGTAGGTGATAATTAAAGTTTTTTCTCGTTCGGGCTCATTGGCGGTATAAATTCTGATCGGAAATCAAACCTGGAGACATGATTCAGTAGTGACGCGCTAACACTGAAACCGTTTGTCTTATATACTGTCGCTATAATAGACAAACGAAAAAATAGCTTCAGTTTGAAGAATAATTAAATGAAAATATATACAACTTGGCATATTAACAATTGAAGCGCTATTACAAAAGGCTTCATCCCAATATTGTTCAATATTTCTGTTTGATCTGTATTGCAAATCATACAAATACAATCCTTCTAACATCAATCAAAGGGACTTCCTGAAAGAAAGCCTGCAACAAAGAAATAATACTGTTTCTAAGTTACATTCCGAGTGCCTATTATTATTGCAACCAACACAAGGTATGAAAAGTTATTGAAACACAAACTTTTGTTGCTTAGTTTTGGGGAAATGAGAATTTAACGGTTGGTAAAGCTGTCAGAGTTTGATGTTCAGGAGTTCAACATGGCTTACTAGTCGTAAATATTGGAATGTGGAATAGGACAATTGGTAGCGGGGCGTATTGTGAGCCCGCACGGGTCGGTACCATCGTACTGCTCAACTCGGTCACGACGCAGGCAACTAGCGTGTCATCTACATATAAACAGTAGACACGACGCGTGTTATCGTTCTAAGAATCGCTCGATCTTTGAAACTTTGAAATCATGGCTAAAGTTGCGCAAGTTCATATTATGGTGTTAGTATATTTCGGTGGCCACGTAATATGACACGGTCTGAGGAAACGGTTACTCATTTAGAGAATACAAATTTAGTACCCAACGCCTATTAAGAATAAACCGGACTGAACCATTTTTCAGAACGGATAAAACTTTTTACGCTCATTTCGAATTCTAACCGTGAAGAAGTTTTAAAACGAACAGTCCTTTAAATTGAACTAAACCTAAAGTGCTTTGAAACTAAGGCAAAAATTGTTTGCCAAGACGCGGAAAGTTTTTATAAGCCGTTATTAAATATTTTATTGTTTGCAGTTCTATGCTTTTATTAAAGTGCTTGTTTATGTCTTTGAGGGTGGATTGTGCAGAGTTTCAAACCGCTGTTTAAATGTGCTTAAGCCGATGTTTAGTTAGAGGCCACGGAAGTTTTGTAATTGCTTTAAAAATATATCACGATTCCATTTATAGAACGATTGAATAAAGTTTTCTCATAGCTCTAGATGGTTCTGTGCTGTCGAAGTATCCACGAATTTTTGCAAACGATTCCTTTTCATGTGTAAATAAATACTGTGAACTGTCAATACTGGAATATTTTCTGATTTCCTAGTTAATCAGATGAGCCATATTAAAATGCTAATGCAACGGCTCCGAACAAATAAACATTAATTTTCAATATTAGATTACTGATTTATCCGGTGACTCGATTGATTACATCATCAAAATCAGTTTTAACGCGCATTCAGTGAATTCCCGGAACAGATGCTAAATTAACCGGATAAATTAAACAATATACATAAACATGTTAATAGACTTCGAATTTGGCCGCATTACTGACAGCAGCCGGAAGAGCAGACACTATGAACTAATAATAGAGCTAATTATAGTTTCAGAAAGTCCTATTAATTTTGTGCTTATTTTTAAAATTTAATCAGTACATCTGCGTTCAGCGCTGACTGTGATGTCAGTTTTTTGTGACTAATCGATATTTGTAGTAACATATCAATCACAGTGCTACTGTCGTGGAATTGGGCGTAGGACCTTTAGCCTCGATTGGTCTATACTTAATATTATAAAGAGGAAAGATTTGTTTGTTTGTTTGTTTCGAATAGGCTCCGAAACTACTGGACCGATTTGAAAAATTCTTTTTCCATTAGAAGCCGACATTGTCCCTGATGAACATAGGCTACTTTTTTTATTTTTTTTTGTTATTTTTTTTTTTGTTTCATGTGTGTTTTAATGTTTCCGAAGCGAAGCGAGGGCGGGTCGCTAGTTTGTTATATGTATGGCCTATGGTACCGGCTTAATGTAAAGACTAACTTGTATGGTCATCCTATGTTGTAAAGGTCATAATTTAAGTGTCTTTTTCAATAGCGTCAAATCATAAGTAAGTAGCATATCCTTGGGGAGAAAATAAATGAGAGGATGGCACTAATAGCTGCGAGCTCAACACGAATTAACCATAGCCGTGGGCATCAACAAAAAGCTGACAAAACCGCTTTGAATATCGGGCAACAAACAAAAACTTATCTGAGAAAACTTTAATAATTTCCTGATTCTTAAAAAAGTTCGTAAAAGTTTTAAAAGCCGAGCTTCGTATTCGCAATAACAATGGAACTTGCTAATAGACCGTCCGTTGTTAAGGAACGCCAAATTGTCATTGTTTTCGAGCAAGGAACTGGGATAAAGAGGTCATCGCCCGGAATAGGCTAAAAGATGGCCACGCGCCAACCCTGCGTACAGGTACGAAGTCAGGTGCGGGTCAATATGTAAGGTTAGAATATGATAATGTAAATTATGTTTTCCACATACAAACATTTATTGTAGACCTACTTACTTTGTGAAAATGAAAATTCCCTAAGCATCTTAACAGATTAATGATTATAGGTCTGATATTTTGAATAAATCTATATATCAAGTTATAGTTTTGATAGTACACTATAATATAGTTTTCTAAGAATTCGTGTGTAGTTTTACTTGGGTGTCGACCTAAAAAATCTTCCCTACAAACGGTTGCATAAATATTTGAAAAAAACACACCAAATTGAAAATTTAAAAAAAATATCCTTAAAACTTTGACTTTTAACGAATTTAAAATATCTTACATATATTTCTGTTGGATGTTTAACTCAGATTTGTAAATTTTAGACTTGCGTAAGTCGCAATCACCTGTAAAAGATAACGCGGATATACTTTTACATTCTTTACACTTTGTAATTCGATCGGATAGTGTCGGTTTGATAAGACAGTTTGATATATATCCCTTGTGTTTGGTGTATGTAGGAATTCAGTTGAAATTTCAAATAGATCTCTCTCAATAAGCGTCGTTGTTAGGTATATTGTCGTTCCTATTAAGGGACATTTGGTATTTTTATTAAACTTCTGAGTGTTGACTAACAATAGATTTTTAATTGGGTTCTTAGAAATCAACAAATCAGTTCATTTAAATGCCAAGCAGGCTTTTGAAGGGCATTCAACCAGTACAAATCCTTCAACTACATTTATAATTCTATAGTATTTTTCTTGAAGTTTCCTTTATTTGGAGCAAAGGGCTTTTAAGCCGGTATGTTCAGTAGTAAACTTCCAAATTGTACAACGACCCCCCAAACGCTGAGTTATTTGCTCGATATGACCCAAAATCCGACCCATATAAGCTTGTTCGGTTTTTTATTGACTGGGTAGTTAAAACCTACATACCCTGGCTATAGTCAAATATGTGACAATATACATGATTAACGTTAGTTCAAAAATGATCACTTTTTGCAGCAGCACATATTAAAAGGTCACTGAAGTGCCAAAAGCAGCTTTAACTCAATCGGATACGAATTTATTTTCATTGCTTCAAATAGTAAATCCCTCAGAGCCCAATACTAATTAATCCGACCCTGTGCAAACGTTACGCTTGTAAGAATTACGCAATGCAACCGTATCTCGAATTGAACGAGTAACGTCGGCACGCGGAATTGATAAACTTTACTGAGATCCCTCTATAAAATCTAATGCGGAATTAAAATAGTCAGTTAGTGAAATTAATATTTTCGCTCTTCTATTGATTTGATCATGTGACGTCAGTTCCTTTAAATCTTTATAGTTTGGTAGTATGAAAATTTCAACACAAACAGTAAGTAACTTTTTCGCTCAATTCTGGCAATTTTATTAAGTACTAGCGACCCGCCCTCGCTTCGCTTCGGAAACATTAAAATACACATGAAACCAAAAAAAAAAATAAAAAAAAAATAAAAAAAAGTAGCCTATGTTCATCAGGGACAATGTCGGCTTCTAATGGAAAAAGAATTTTCAAATCGATCCAGTAGTTTCGGAGCCTATTCGAAACAAACAAACAAACAAATCTTTCCTCTTTATAATATTAGTATAGATATAGACTATCTGACCCGGCAGACTTCGTAGTGCCTCAATCGATAAATAAAAGACCTAAGCTTTTGTATAAAATAAACTTAAAACAAACAAAAAAAATCCGTCCGACGGGGGACACATTAAAGGAAAAACAAAATTGTTATTTTTATTTAATTCCGAGTATTTTCATATTTATTTACCTTTTAAACCTTCTCTGGACTTCCACAAATAATTGAAGACCCGAATTAGCCAAATCGGTCCAGCCGTTCTCGAGTTTTAGCGAGACTAACGAACAGCAATTCAGTTTTATATACATAGTTATTTTATTTTTTTTACTATAAAGTAAATAAACAATTTTCTCGTAACTCTTCAGGGACTAAGTGCTTATATCTGGGTTACTGAAGTACCTCGTAAAGGTTTCATGAATTAAACAACAGACCTTAATTCTTATTTGGGAAACAAAATAACTCAAGGATGTAGAATATTGACAGCAATAATATGTAATTACATTAGCCAAATAGCTTCCACTAATTAATACTGTAAGTATACTATTTAATAATTGTATTTACACAATGGATATATTTGAAGAGAGAATGTATAGTGTATAGTGAAAGATAAATTGAATTAATACTCATAATCTAATGGATTAGCGAATGAAAACGAAATTTTGCCCCAAAAGATACGTTACGATATAGATATTGGGTTTTCAGATATAAGGTCTAAGGTCTGAGTTACAACGGCTGCCCTACCCTTCAGACCGAAACGCATTAATGCTTCACGGCAGAAATAGGCAGGGTGATGGTACCTATCCGCGTGGACTCACAAGAGGTCCTACCACCAGTAAGAGTAAATTTGAGCACTGGTCGGCTACTTTAATAGTTGTAGTTATCTTGGGGTTCTGGATAAACTTGAACTAACAAAAATTCAACATTTCTGCGTACATTTAATTAATTCTATTCATCCAGTGATGTTCTTAGGGACCTAAGTTTTTTTTTATTGATGTGTGGACGAGCTCACAGCCCACCTGGTGTTAAGTGGTTACTGGAGCCCATAGACATCTACAAGTAAATGCGCCACCACGTCTCGATATGGTTACAACGGCTGTCCCATCATTCAAACCGAAACGCATGACTGCTTCACGGCAGAAATAAGCAGGGTGGTGGTACCTACCCGCGCGGACTCACAAGAGGTCTTACCGCCAGTGTAGAATACATAAATTCAAATCAATTATTTTAATTCATCCCGAAGCCTGAGATAACTGGATAATTTCCTGAACATCTGGAAACTATAAGACCGTCGATTCACAACTGAAGGGAAAAGTTTCGCAGTAAAACCGTGGCTACAAGTTTCCTTAGACATATGTATAAATTGATCGGGTAGTTTATTGCTCTAACAATTCAGAAATAAGTTGAGTTACGCTTGACAGGTTCTGTTTCACTTAATGTCTCAATAGAAGATCAATAGAAGAGGAATTGTCGATAAATACGTTACATGTGTCCCACTACAATTAGCAGTGTTTTCCTTAGAAGCGATTTTCCGAAGTAAATATGACAAGTGAAACATGAATTATGAATGAAACAGGTTTGTAGCGATGTATTTTTTAACGCGTATAAAGAAAATGGGAGACGGAATATGAACAAATGTTTTAATGATCTGTTCTGATCTGTTAACTGAAAAAGTAAAACTTGTATACCTATATATTATATTATGTAGTATGGCCGATGAGGGTTTTTTTTTTTTTTTTTTTATTGCTTAGATGGATGGACGAGCTCACAGCCCACCTGGTGGTAAGTGGTTACTGGAGCCCATAGACATCTACAACGTAAATGCGCCACCCACCTCGAGATATAAGTTCTAAGGTCTCAAGTATAGTTACAACGGCTACGCCACCCTTCGAACCGAAACGCATTACTGCTTCACGGCGGAAATAGGCGGGGTGGTGGCACCTACCCGCGCGGACTCACAAGAGGTCCTACCACCAGTGATTACGCAAATTATAATTTTGCGGGTTTGGTTTTTATTACACGATGTTATTCCTTCACCGTGGAAGTCAATCGTGAACATATGTTGAGTACGTATTTCATTAGAAAAGTTGGTACCTGCCTGCGGGATTCGAACACCGGTGCATCGCTACATACGAATGCACCGGACGTCTTATTCTTTAGGCCACGACGACTTCTAAATATATAGGGTATAGTGTAGGTGGTGATTTAAACTGCTTATAAACCTCATGACGTGGATGCCGCTACCCACTTTGAGACATACATTTGAAGTTTCCACTGCGTTGTTTAACGGTAGTACCGTCAATTCAATCGGAACGCTAGACTGATTCTTGACTGAAATAGGCGTGATAGTGCATTTTACTTGCCTTCGCAATAACACTCAGCATCAGTGAATGGCGGTTTATGATCGGAGTATCCTGACATAATATTTAAAGAATGCCACTGTTGAGTTTACGCTGAATCTCGCAGTAGCCTTTACAATGTTAGAAGAAATTATTGTATTGTTTTTCTTAGACTATATACAAGCCCAATACAATATCCAATCACCTGACCGACGGAAACCAAATTAAAATCGAGTTGGAAATGTAAAAAACACGTGTGGCACACGGGGACTGCTGCGGTAAAGCTATTGCATATCATTTTTTATCAACTTATCCAAATAATTAGACAATAATAATTTAATATTAAAACAATAATAAAATAAGACCACGCTATATTAATAAACATTAACAAAAGCAAAACATTAACTGTCCTCTTCACACTCATAAGCTAGACCGCGCGAGAGAGAGATGGGCAGACTTTCACGACGTCACAACGCGCGCTTATTCACAAACACTGAATGTGTTGAACGCGAGCTACATGGTAGGCAGAGTGGGGGTGTTAGATTTTATTTTCGTTACGGAATTTCTTGATTGGGTCGCTGCGCTCAAAGCCCGCGAGAAAAGCTATGCAATAGCTGAAAAAAAAAATTTTGAATATTTATCTAGACATTCACAGTTTTGACAATGATGGCTCGTTTATATACCAATAAAATTACAGTATCAAAATTTTGTTTAGGCATTACGGATATTATCCTGTTGAAATGCAAAAATAGATGATAAATGTTCACGTTCAATAATAAATATTTTCATGCATGAAATAATTTGAATTAATTACAACAGTAAATGATAATTTGTATCGCGAATAACTGAAATAACATCTCACGGGCAACATTCCATCGTTCCTTTGAAAATAAATGATTACAGTTCAACATTAGAAAGAATACAATAAAATTAGAAATCGATTTATTCTCAGTAAACAAATGTAAGTAATTATTATTAGATACAACGATAAATCGATTCAGATTCACGAACAATTCAATTGTATATAATTCCCTGATAAGTCCCACTTTGATCGCAATAGTTCGACTATCGAGCTGATCGTAGTTCAATATTTACTCCGCCTATCCCTAGAAAGCTCGTATCAAACGGCCAGCTATTCCAAGTCCCTGCAGAGTTAAGGAAAGACCATTATATTGTACTGGTAATTGAAGAACAGTATGTAAAGTTTAATAAATATAAGTAAGTGTGTTTAAAAATTGTTAATTTCTTGACGACATAATAATACCCTCTAAAGTCCGGTATGACGTTTTTTTATATGGACTTAATATCCATCAAAGTTCGTGCGTACTTCCCGTGATATTTATGTTATTTATAAAGAATACTACTTGCCTTACCATTTCAGCTCAGATAAACTATAATAACAATACATAGAAAGATATTTGCCCTTTAACAAGGACATGGAAGTTTCAGTGAAAAATCGTCTAACTTTGTGAGATGCTTCACTGTTCTCCCTCGTGCTGCGATATAATATTTTCTGCACGTTCATAATGCCCCAGGGTATTGAAAAACACATAAAACTGGTTTAGTAATTGTATTCACTATATTTTTTTTATGTAAGCCTTGGTAGGAACGCCTCTCTACTACGTTTCTTGAGCGCTATGCCATATACTTCTTCAAGTAATGTTTAAGAAGAACCCTCAGCATTAAGGAGCGTCTTTTTGATAATTGCCATTTCTAAAAAGCGGCGCGACACGAGAACCCTCTTGTCGTGGTCGTCGGTAACTACATATCCGATCATGCGGATCGAATGGTAAACAGTCGACGTCGCCCTAAACATTTCATTTCGGATTCTCCCGATCCACTAAAGGTGGTTTTTGGGTACCTCAAACACCGGTAATTCTTCTCGTCGAACCCGTCACTTGCGCTCGGGAGTTGTGCAAATTAACCCATAGACACAGCCTACTCAGTTTCTCGCCGGGTCTCCTCAGTGAATCGCGTTTCCAAACCGATGGTAGCGAAGCACTGCCCTTGCTAGGGCTAGTGTTAGCAACGTCCTCAAGTTAGAGCCCTGTGAGCTCACCTACTCGCTCAGTTACGCTGGCATAGCCATAAGGCTAAGGCTTAGGTAGTAAATAAAATAATTGAAAATCGTAACCGGTGGTAGGACTTCTTGTGAGTCCACTCGAGTAGGTACCACTACCTTCCCTATTTTTGCCGTGAAGCAGTAATGCGTTTCGGTTTGAAGGGTGGGGCAGCCGTTGTAACTATACTAAGACCTTATTACTTATATCTCAAGGTGGGTGGCGCATTTACGTGGTAGATGTCTATGGGCTCCAGTAACCACTTAACACCAGGTGGGCTGTGAGCTCTTTCACCCATCTAAGCAATAAAATAAAAAGCGGTCATCGTGTTGGTTATATCCTGGTTCAGCACGTAATGGCCCAAACGGAAACTTGCCCTAAAAAGTGATGACCGCTATTTGGTAGTCTAGTGCCGGTATAATTCATCACAGCTTTTGCAATCTAAGCAATGTGTATTGTGAGGAACTGGACATTGCGATAGCTAAGAAATTCCGGCGAGCCTTGATTAATTGCTCCTTCCCGCTGTTCCTATACTACAAATAGCACAACAGACGGTCTCTAAGCTACAAGTGATAGAGTAGGAAGTTTTGCGTCATCCACCGTACTCGCCAGACCTTATGATGACAAAGTTCTATTTTGTCCGAAGCTTGAACAACTTCTTGGCAAGGCAAAAATTTAATACCCAAGTTAGTTCGTTGACTCACGTACGCCTGACTTAATATTATAGGACAATTTCGTTGGTCAAGATCTAATATTTGTCCTACTGAAAATTATTTGAACTTCTCATTCATTTAGCGTCGTAAAATCATCGAATTACCCCGAAACCGGTTGCGGAAAAAGCCTAAACACAAAAACTCAAATACCGTGATACAACGCATGAATAAACTTATATTCTTTTGATCCGAGGTTTTCTGGTAAAAGAATAAAGTATTTATTGGATAAAAATATTGTGTAGGATCTTTTTTTTTCTTCCTTAGAAGTAGTACTCAATCACCAGCACTCATTAGCATCAGCAAGTTTAGGTGCAGTTTGCCGTTGAAGTCTCTCCTGAAACCTTCCTTGAAGACATACGTATGGTATCACGCAGGAAATGCTGAGGAGGGAAGCTTTGAAGATCCGGATGGCACTTGTGAGGAATGATGTGAAGTTTTTTTTAATTTTTTTATTTGTGAACACATACTTATATATTGCGTAGAGTATAAATAGCCAGCACATGAATTCTTTCAAAATTTACAATATTACTAACATAATTAATATTATATGGAATAAAACATCGTATAGAATTAAAGCTTGTGTTATTTGGCGTTCAGGTATACCGGTTTGTAGAGCAGGACAGTAGCTCGACCTTAAGCCTCAAGGCGGGAGGCAGCATTTGCTGTAATATATATAAATATATCAGTAGCCGTCCAATCTGTACCAAGGTCGAAGATAACCACAAAGAAACTAGTATTTTCTTCAGATTTCGCGTATCGCAGATAAGAACGAAGGTATATTTTAATTTTATTATTCCTGAGGCTACGAATACTTTATTATAATTATTTGTAATCGACATTTAAATAATATGTTTTATAAAAAGAAATAGCGTATAGATGACCTAACAATAGGTACCTTGAATTCGCACGGATTGTTCAACTTGACATTTCATTTTCACGACAACCTGGATCGTGGGATTCAATAATATAAATATACTAGCAGTACCCGTCCGCTTCGCTGGCCATTTAAAATTAACATTATTATTTCTCATCCCCACAAAGATTCTCATCATTAATACCCCCGCAACTGGTGTAGGAAATCCAACATTCATATAAATATTAGCCTATCTATTAAGTACATGTATTTTCTACATGGATACCAAGTTTCAAGTCAATCGGATGCATGGTTCAGCAGTTATAACGGAACATTCGTAAAAACCACTGTAGATTTATATATTAGTATAGATGCACTAAAAGTTTCATACTAAGTTATCGCGTCCTATCTCAAATGGTTAGATTTTAATGCTTTTAATAAAGACATGTCACGAAATTCACTCCGATGTTAAACAAAAGTATATTAAAGATCCTGATAACTACCTATCTCCTTCAATTTATCGTTGCTGCTAACTGAAATTTGGCCATTCACATTCGTTCTCACGTCTCAAAGTGAATCCGCGGCATGTACCAAACTGTCACCAGTAAGCTGGTCTTTTCGTCTACTCAAAAGAAAGTGTTAATTTGACTATCTTTTGATTTAGACAACGTTATCTTCTTGGTCCAAGACTTTCAATCAAAAATTTCGATATAAAAATTAACGAACCGTATTTAAGATATAAAATGATAGAAGAAACGTTATCCTTGATGTCGAAACAGTGGAAAAGGTTCAGAATTTGAGTACAAAAGAAATCTAGTAATTTGATTTAGTACTTCCGATTCATTTATTAAGGGAATTCTTTGACTTTTTGTAGGCGGATGATTGTATTATTGAGAAACACATAAAACATTTTCTTATCGATCAGTTTTTTTTATTGCTTAGAGGGTTGGAGGACCTCACGGCCCACCTGGTATTAAATGCGGAGCCCATAGACATCTAAAACGTATACCACCACCCGCCACGAGACATGAGTTCTAAGGTCTCAGTTTTAACATACAACGGTTGCCCCACACTTTAAGCTTTCACGGCAGAAATAGGCAGGGTGGTGGTATTAACTCATGCCGACTCACAAAACATCCTACCACCGCAATTACGCAAATTACAATTTTGCGGATTTGATTTTTTACACGATGTTATTCCTTAACTGTGGAAGTCAATCGTGAACAATTGTTGAATACGAATTTCATTAGAAAAATTGGTACCCACTTGCGGGTTTCGAACACCGATGAATCATTTGATACGATGCACTGGGCGTTTTATCTTTTAGGCCACGATGATCTTACGAGGACCCACATATTTTACCTAATTTCCATAGAAATAGTATATACAACCTATGATTCTTCTGTTTATTTTCTTTAAAGGTAGTCATGGTGTCATGTTCTGAGTCTACACGGGATTTAACTAAGTAAGTAAGTTCTAAGGAAAAGGGTGTGTTGTTATCATTTCAATTTAGGGCAGATTTCTAACTCACGTCTTCGGATGGGCGAAAACATTCACAGTAGATTCCGTTTTAACTAATCAGTTGAACCCTTAGACAAGTTGAGGTTATTATGGTCGACCCGAGTTTTTCGAATATACTGTGAGGTGAATTTCCCTAAGAAACATCGTTGTATCTTCCTTAATAAGAAAAGATAGTATAAAATTACTTATTCATATAAAATTACAGCATACCAGCTACAAATGAACTGGCGGAAAGTAATGAAAGACCTTAACAAGATTTAGATAACGACTTTCCCTTCGACCAAACTGGCCTAGAATTTCAGACTTATCTCCGGGGAGTATGTTCATAGATCAACATTCTACATGAGGTTCTAAATTACATTTTCTGGATAAGAATTTTGCGATGTAAAGTTTAATTAAAATTTTATTTTGCTTAATACTAGTAATAGTCTATTTGTGTTCAGTGTACTTTTGACTTTATTAAATATATTTTCGTTTCGGATGGTATGGACATGTGATGAGACGAAATGAAAATGAAGTTGATAAGAGAATGTTAACTATGAATATGGAGGAAGAGTTAGATCTAAGAAGAAATGGATGGATTGCGTAAGAGGGCAATATGGGTAAGAGGGGAGCGAGCGAAGAAATGGTATATGATAAAAGAGTATAGAAGGAGAAAACATGTTGCGCCGACTCCAGGTGACTGGGAGAAGGGCAGGAGAATGATAACGGATTACTGGTGGCCCGGAGGCCTTTACAATTTCAGCAGGACTGGTAGAGTACTTTTCTTTTCGATATTTGTTTACTTAGGCATACCAATGACTTTCAAGGCTTTTTCATAAAAGAAATTATTTATAATCATTACTTTTTTATTTAGCGTTATTTCTCCCTTGTTATTTGTTTAGTGTATTCTTTTAAATCTTAAATCAAATTTTAAGCTACTACTATACTTACCTCATATTTACCTTCTCACCCTATCAGCGGTTTATATGCCTGTATGTATGCTGAAAGTGCGATATTCTATGCGAGGAGGCTGGCAAGAACTGGATGTAAGAAGTCGAGAATCGTGTACAGTGGCGTCCAATTGAAGAGGCTTATGTCCAGCAGTGGACTGCTATTGGCTGATTATGATGATGATGTCTAAAGTGACCGCCATTTATTCTAAATTAATATGCGAAAAAAGAAGTTTAATAGAGGAATTTCAGAAGCTTTTTTATCTAAAAAATTATGTGATCTAAAAAAAATAATCAAGCACAAAATGTTAACAAATATCAAATATTAATTTTTGGGAAAGGACAGATATGTAGGCCATAGGGAGATAGGTATGTTGTAAATGATATCTGAACCCGAAACTTATGGAGTTCACGTTTGTTCAATTCTCTCATTCATCAGTATATCGTTTGAAGTTCAAAACAAACTCGAATTTCGAGCTTAAATACACGATTTACACCCCATCATTAAGAAGTTACGGAACAAGTAGTACGAAATTTAACCCGACCATGTACCGTGTTAGAATGAGCGGGCTTAGTGGTATTGTACAACGACTTCCGCGGGGTTTCATATCTCTTTGTTTCATCTATAAGGTACGAATCTGGCGTGCGAACTAAGCTTACGTTTGTAGAAGCTTCTTGGCATTAAATATCCAAAGTTTAAGATTTGGAATTATTTTCTTTAGTAGTGATGATGATCTGACTGAAGCCGGTATAGATTTTTATAGATTAAGCAATTAATTGAATTGCTACAATTGTGTTGATGCAAGTCACGCAACGAGCCATGGAACGGGCTATGTTAGGCGTTTCTTTACGGGATAAAATGCGCAATACCGAAATCAGCAGAAGAACTGGTTTGACTGACGTAGCCAAAGTGATTGCTCGAAAAAAGTGGAAGTGGGCCGGCCACATATGCCGTCGCACTGACAATCGGTGGGGCACAAAAGTACTGGAGTGGAGATCTCGTACTGGACGTCATAGCTTGGGCAGACAGCCAACGAGGTGGACCAATGACCCGGTCAAAGTAGTCGGTAGAGATTGGATGAGAAAGGCAAGAGACCGAAGAAAATGGTGTGCATTCGAGGAGACCTACACTCAGCATTGGGTGGACACGGGTTGAAGAAGAGAGAGAGAGAGAATTGTGTTGATACTCATCTGACAGAACGCGTTTCGCCGCTACAGAAATACATGGAATGGTATTTAAATCCCTACCAGCACCAAAGGTAAGAATTTGGTACACAGATGATACAGAATTAATGACAGCTCAAAGTTCTAATACTTTCAACTGCGAGTATAGTCTTGTTTCGAGGTAATCTGAATATTTTAAGTAAACAAGTATGAAACGAATATTAACGGTAAAGTATCCCCAATAAAATGGAATCCCAACATTCATTTCAAAATTAGGGTCCGATTTCCAACTAAACCAAATTTTAAACTCCGGAGACCTCCAGACCGAAAGTCAATTAGAAGGTCGGTGGATTTATTGAGTCAATAAAAGATTAACCTAGTTTAGTGGATATTGGGAATGCTGCGTTCTAATTGGATGATGTGCACGTGTAGAATACCACAGAGCTTGGTCTAATGNTGGAAGCCGAACATTCATTTCAAAATTAGGGTCCGATTTCCAACTAAACCAAATTTTAAACTCCGGAGACCTCCAGACCGAAAGTCAATTAGAAGGTCGGTGGATTTATTGAGTCAATAAAAGATTAACCTAGTTTAGTGGATATTGGGAATGCTGCGTTCTAATTGGATGATGTGCACGTGTAGAATACCACAGAGCTTGGTCTAATGTACGAGAAAAGACGATTTAATAAAAAAAATCTGCCCAAATAACATTGTTTTCGCATTTCGTCTAACCTTAGACTGAAGACTGATTGAAGAGCTTGTAGTGATAATTGATTCACAAATTTTAAAATATATTTTTATTATACTCGCTATATCACAATGTGATTGTCGCTAACCGCTATGAGACAAAATTCGAAGTCGAAGAACTACGGGGTAGGTGAAAGGTAGTAGTAACTTAGTAGGGTTAGTGCCCTACTAATCTACTACTTCAAACTTCCCTTCTACTACCCTTCACATCACAAAATATAGTTGCTTAGCAGCAGAAGTCGTTTTATCCTGTCTAACTAGAACCCTAATATTGGCAATTATACAAATTTTAATACATTGTTGGTTTGGATTTTAAATAGTATGTTACTCTTTTATTTTGGAAGTAGTTCGAAAACGACTTCCGTAATTATATCCTAACGAAGGCGGTACTGATATAATCATGTCGCTTGGTACTAGTACACTACGCCCGTAAGACTCGCGGGTCCTGTAAAGCATATGTAAAGAGAGTCAGTACTGAGCTCCTCTAATTATCCGTGTCCGAGTAAAGAATATTGTAATCTATACTTATTCTCACGCATGACCCACTTGCCCCGTTCCTGCTACTCAGAGTGTCTAATTAATTCTTCGCATCCAACACTGAAAAGGTGACTTATGGTATCGCTCTAACTTTGCTTTTTCTAAAAAATACCTTAAGCGTTGGTAATATTTTCAAGTATCACCGAAACTCGAGATAGTAACATATCAAATCTTATAATTTAGACCACACAACTATGAGGTAAGCCGCAATGAGGATTTAACAAAGACATTAATGAAAAATTGTTAAATGATTGTTATTTTTAAAAGAGATATAAAGTATGGCCCGATGTCGCACTCGCTATTACTGTTAAGAACAATAGACGCTCAAATATGACGTTATAGTGAGGGGTAGATCTCAGGGGTATTTAAAACTATGGGTTAGTCACCAATATCGAATTTCGAATTTTAATCTTCCTTTATCACAAACAATTTTCAATTTTAAACAATAATTACATTTAGACGCGGGCGCACGCTATTCACACTCAAAACGGAAGCGCCCGGAACATAGATTATACACTGTTACAAGATTGACATANAATTTCGAATTTTAATCTTCCTTTATCACAAACAATTTTCAATTTTAAACAATAATTACATTTAGACGCGGGCGCACGCTATTCACACTCAAAACGGAAGCGCCCGGAACATAGATTATACACTGTTACAAGATTGACATAGATACTAACTATGTATAGCGAGCGGGCATACGGCCGCGAGAGTGACGTACCGGTCGGTTTGCTACAACGTTAATTTATTATCTATAGAAAAAACTTCCACAATTCAAGCTTCTGTGCGGTCTGAGTTAATGCCAGTTTATTATTGAACTGATGATTTGATAAATAGGCGTCGTAAAAATAAAATAGGTTACCCACAGTGGTAAGTACCTACAGCCGAAGTTGTGACACGCCCCACGACAAGGAATGGTCAGAACTAGTCGGTAATTCTGATGTCAAAAATTTAACGTAATTTATTGAAACACGCAATTACAGTAAACTTAGATCAAGTAAGTTATAATTTGTACTAAGTAGATAATAATTAAGTTAAACTTATTAAAGTTCCCGTATAACATGAAATTAGTTTGCAATTAGTACGTGAAAATTACGTGTGTAATTTTTTTTCCCCTTGTCGAGCATACCCACCATGGTGGGTGGTTACCGTCGCCCATAGACTTGAGTAATGCCAGGGGCAGAGCCAAGCCGCTGCCTACAAAAATGATGCCTATTAATGCCTATTAGAATTTTGTTCTTTTATTTTTAAATCTTTCACGCTCTACGATATTAAAATGTAATGTGTACAAAGCCCAGACTTGGGAAAGGCCTATATCCAGCAGTGGATGTCTGTGGGCTGATATATTAGATATGTAGAACGTATTGTTAGATCGCACGGATAGCTACCGTCATTCGAAGAATTGCTGAAAAAGAACAGAATCAAGCCTTCTGGTTTTAAATTTGACATTTCAATACAATGTCAATACAATGAAGTCGTCGTGGCCTAAAGGATAAGACGTCCGGTGCATTCGTATGAAGCGATGCATCGGTGTTCGAATCCCGCAGGCGGGTACCAATTTTTCTAATGAAATACGTACTCAACAAATGTTCACGATTGACTTCCACGGTGAAGGAATAACATCGTGTAATAAAAATCAAACCCGCAAAATTATAATTTGCGTAATCACTGGTGGTAGGACCTCTTGGGAGTCCGCACGGGTAGGTACCACCGCCCCGCCTATTTCCGCCGTGAAGCAGTAATGCGTTTCGGTTCGAAGGGTGGGGTAGCCGTCGTAACTATACTGAGACCTTAGAACTTATATCTCGAGGTGGGTGGCGCATTTACGTTGTAGATGTCTATGGGCTCCAGTAACCACTTAACATCAGGTGGGCTGTGAGCTCGTCCATCCATCTAAGCAATAAAAAAATAAAAAAAATAAAAAAAACAATCGAGATACCATCTATATCTCTGGCCGCCTAGAAATCACTTTTTGATACCTATGGTTATCAACATGGGGTGCGAGCTCACCAGCGTATCTAGTGCAACAAAAATGTGGTTGGTCAATGCAGTCCACACTAGGATCGCAAGTATACTTCCTTTAAAACACGTACTAATATGACTGACTGTTACACAATACGAAAATCCAGACATCTAGTGAAAGACTACAAAAGATCCGACAATATTCACGGCCAAAGCGTTACGTTAATAAATTACAAAATTGTGAACAGAGAAACGGTGACAGGTCCATATGGCACGAGGGAACACCCGTCAAAGAATAATGCGCCGCCAACAAGCTTTATAGACCAGTGATGGAGAGACTATGTCTTTGGTCAATTACCATCTAACACTTGTGCTGCAAAAGGCAATTTTTACCGATATTGTCTGCCGCAACTGCGCAAATCCGATGACAGTCTGACCCATAGTGCAAAAGAGAAAGCTGACCTTGTAGTCAAATTCTTTGTCTCGAAGTTGAATTTGGTTGACGGAGGTGCCACAGCACCAACCCATCAGGTGACAGCTGCCTCCCCGAGATCTGCTTCACACAGTGTGCAGTCAAGTGAGAACTCCGACTCCATAGCCCATGAGGCCGAGAGGGCCAGGTTGCAGTGGTTTTGAAATGTGCACCGCTCAGTTGAGACCCGCGCTAACGCTCATCGTTCAAGCGAGTCATAATCCGCACGAAGGAAGATCTTCCCTTCGTCCCCTATAAACTAGTGACCGCGATGTGTTTTCACCACAGCAGCATGCACGCATTAAATGGTCAGACGCACCGGCATAAATATAAACGTGTGCCCAGTCACGTTGGACCGTGTCAGCCGCTCATTAATTCCAGTAATTAATCAAGCTCTGTACGACCACGCTTTTAAAATGCTTTAAAAAGATTGAACACGTTTACGTACAGAGATTACACTGTTTTGATTGACGCTGTAAATCTTTGCGCGATTTTCGTGTTAACCCTCGTTTTTCTGAAATAAACACACTCTTAATGAATCATTAGATAATTTGACTGCTACTAATAGAGTTCCAAAATATAAAATAGCAGCAAACGGAAATTTGTAATTTCGTCCTACATGCGTACAAATCGTGGGCGATAGATTTATAAAACCGGACATAGACAATAAATAATACATTAAATATTGCGGATAATAATAATATGTACTTTTAGGTTATTAAACTACCTTGCATTTTGATTTAATAAATATTACATTCTAGTTGTAACTCCGACAACTTAACACCAAATAAGCCGTAAGTTTATAAAGCTTAAAAATCATGAATATTGTGTGTGTGATTGAGGATTCACGAACTCCATTTTGTTTCCAGTTTTAGGTTACAACGTACACCTAGTATATACGTATGTACATACTTCTTAATCAAACATTTTCTGTCGAACCTTCACGGTGAAATCTAAAGCACTCTTACACACTTGACCTAAATTCTTCTATGCGCCTTTTAATGTTGAACGAATGTTTCGTTTCTAGTCGTCATTAAAATGTTTGATGAGTATGAAATATTTTTCAAGTACCAAAGACCAAATAGACAAAACAAAATTATGTTTTTTTTTTATTGCTTAGATGGGTGGACGAGCTCACAGCCCACCTGGTGTTAAGTGGTTACTGGAGCCCATGGACATCTACAACATAAATGCGCCTCCCACCTTGAGATATAAGTTCTAAGATCTCAGGATAGTTACAACAGCTGCCCCACCCTTCAAACCGAAACGCATTATTGCTTCACGGCAGAAATAGACAGGGCGGTGGTACCTTCCCGCGCGGACTCACAAGAGGTCCTACCACCATTTTAATTTTAGCATGCTATTTAAGTGTAATTAGTTTTTTACTTTCTAAGTTTAATTTACTCATTATTAGACCAAGCGTTCGATACCTTTTAGAGTATATACGCAATCCTTGATAGTTTACCTGAAGATGTTTGGCCTTCTACAGAATCGAATTGAAAGTATCAAGTTAGAACAGCTTGACTGTTCCCACGCCATTACTGAAATTCAAATTTCGAATATACCTAACATGCTTTAATGACTTCTCAAAATAAACGAAAATGATTTTCGTGTTCGCAAATGAAAGAAAAAATATGTAACGCATCTAGAGCGTGTTGCGAATGAGAATTTTTTATTCCTTTAAATAAGCAACTCACGGCCCACTTGCTGTTGAGTGAAGTATGAGATCGTAGTATTAATTGAACAACAACTGTTCAACTCGAATCAAAACGCATGATTGTTGTGGCAGAAATCGACAAAGTATTAATAGAATCTTATACTCGCGATTCGCTGTTCACGTAGCTCTCACGGATCCTCGACTGAGGGGATTGAATTTAAAAATAACTCGACACGTCAGCCTCTTTAATCTGTGAGCTTCGGTGACACTTGACCTAATTTCGAAGCAACTTTAACTCGAGCAAAATGAGCTGAAACGATTCGCTGAGGCACGTGTCAAATGTGTTTTTACAAACGTTCATTTTTTGCGGTGAATTCTCGTAGCGTTTTGTTTTGTTCGCATTGGTGGGGCTACATTGCCTACGAGCTTGAGCAATGAAAAAAAAAACGATTTAAATAACATTAAAATTTACTTTTACAAAATTCTATTTATCTATCTTAACTATGATGTCATCCAAATATACTAGTTATTATATCAAAACATGCTATCTCTACCATCATTTCCAAAAAGCCACAGTCCCAAGAAGAACTAAACAAACTCAGTAGGTTAGACTTTTTCAATTGTAATAGTAATTTTGAGTCATTTTTAACTGACTTTGTATATGGTCGTAGCCATCATAGAACACGAGATATTTGACAGATGTCTAAATCTCGCTAATGACATTTTCAAGATAATTTTGCATATATGCAAGTTCCGAACAATAACATTTCGAACGTCGGTCTACCGAGCAATATCACCAGCTCGATGGAAGATCCTTTGCTGTTACTCGCACACATAGTAACTATATCGATATTAAGTCCATTCTATTTGGGTGATTTTTTTATGAAAAACTTCGGTGATTTAGAAACCAAACTCTGCAATAAATGCCAACAACTCTACCATGATTACTGCAATTACGTGCACAAGTAATGTGTGCACGATTCTAAATTGTTTTTCTTTTTATAGAATTTAATATTACAGATTGATGTGTAACTGTAAGACTATGTTTTTTGCTGAAATCGATTTGTCTTTTTTATCAAACTGTTAAATATTAATTCAAAAAGTACATTAACAACTATGTATTCCAATAAAAAATAGAAAGTTTAACAATAAACCTCAATAATAAGATCCCAAATTAAGATCCCCCGTGTTATGGGAACCAGAGACCCATAATCATTATATACGTTTAAGTAAATGCATTTATAGATAATAAGCACCCAGATAAAGAGCAAAAACCCTGTTCATCACACAATGTTTGCCCGATGTGGGAATCAAACCCACGACCCTCGGTGCAACAGTCAGTCGCGATAACTACTCCACCACCGAGTCAGACGATTAAACAAACAATAAAACGCAAAGGTCTGGAGCGAACGCTTCGTTCAGATATTTTCCTGTCTGTTGTGTATTTTGTTTTATGACATGCTTTACAACACAAACGATAATAGTTGACGATTAATAGTTTTCTCAAAGTTAGGGAATAACAAATTTTATAGGTTAGTAGTTGAATGTTTTTTGGCATCTTTTTGTAACGCACACACACATAATTATCTAAAATATTTATTTGTTTTACATAATCGATTCGTCCGCAAAACAAGCCCATGTTTGTTGCTAATATTTGTATTGGGCAAATCAAAAACCTTTTAGAATTCGTCGGAATATTATCGCACCGATCCGGTGATAGAGTAATTACGCAATTTATAATTTTGTAGTTTTGATTTTTATTACACGATGTTATACCTTCACAGTGGAAGTCAATCGTGAACAGTTGTTAAGTACGTATTTCATCAGAAATATTGGTACCTGCCAACGGGATTCGAACACCGGTGCACCGCTACATACGAATGCACGGGACGTCTTATCTTTTTGGCCACGACAACTTCAAAATGTTCATAATATGCTTTTTAACGAGTAAATATTTTATTGAATTAGTTAAACGACCCTACGTTGAAACTCAGTATTTAAATGCAACTAACTACTTCATTGGAGAAGGGAATCCAAAAAAATATTTTGCGTTCCTTTTTTGTGACTATCACGACTGTTAGTATGTGATCTGATTGAGTTGGAAGAGTCCAAGCCTTGGAGTCTGGATCTATAATATATAAGTGATACAGTTCCACTCATTCGCGCTGTACCGCCAGCGTTCTATTGTAAACTGTACTAAACTGTGTCAGTATTCACTCAAGAATTCCCAAAGCCCCCACATACTCGTATTTCCCAGTAACCCAACCCGAGATAAAAACAGGAGATTGAAACGCGCAAAACGCTAAGCAATTTTCTAAATTAGCTACCGAAAGATTTTTTCGGCCATCCCTCATTTTTATGGTACCCAAACACGCTGATTAGAACCCAAAAAAAAAAGAAAGAAAAAACGTAATTGAGGCTTAATACCCTTAATCCTTCGCAGGTAAAATTTTCTCCCATAAAAAAATCCTCAAGATTATTTTTTATATTTCCAGGGAAAAGTTAATAAGGCAACAGCACACCTTACGTTTAATAGTTGAGAGCTTTTTTTTATTAAGCTCTCGTGCTTTCACTGAATTTGGGGGCATCAATTTTTTTAATGCCAAGTGATTGTTATCTCTTAGCTAAGCTATGACCCAATCTAGAAAATTACCGACTCTTCGTCATTGACTAGAATCGCACTGTATAATTTAGAGTTTATTACAGACACTAAGCTAACTAAGATCCCTCTTCAAATTACCCGACGAAAAAGTTTCTTAAGCTTTTTAATGGTAGATATTCCCCGCGGTGGAATCCACGTTAAATATGGAATGAAACACTAATTAAATATTTTATTAATTTTTTACTATTCTATCCACTTAACTAACATGAACCGGATTATAGAGTATTTTTATTATTTATTAGAACGACGTCACATACAGCTACTGTTTTCAATCTATATTAATATTTTTATTTTATAGGTAGTTTAACGATCTTACGTCCCATCCGATGTTCAGTGGTTGTCGGAGTCGATGGACATCACAACAATAATTTCGCCACCCACCTTGGGACATGAGGTCTAAATCTCGATTAGACATGCTAATGACAAAAATAGGTATCTACTCACAATCTCCTACCACAGGTAGAAATGAAAAGAATCTGACATTTTCAATTATGTACCAATTGGAGTTCGGCGGTTATCACCGTGAGTTTATGCTCCATATTACTGAAAAAGGACCACGCTGTTATGACAGTTGCTGAGTTTATGAACCCATCCATATATGTTGAAACTATTCAAGCGCCATCTATTGTCCGTCAGTGGTACCTTTACCAACGTTGTCGTCTTGGCCTAACGGATAAGACTCCCGGTGCATTCGTATCAAGCGATGCGACTGTGTTGGTCTTCGAATCCAGGCAGGCAGATACTAATTTTTGTAATGAAATAGGTATTTGAGAAATGTTCACGACTGAATTCCACGATGAAGAATAAACATTGCGTAATGAAAATCAAAACCGCAAAATTATAATTTTGCAAAAACCCCCCGCCACAACTAAATATAAAAATACAAAATTTTGTTAACAAAAGTTGGTTATAATCAAAACAATTCATATTGTACTTATATTTTCAATTATAAAACTTAGTTCATTAAGTTCGTCTGTATCAGTGAGCTTTCGAGTTCTTTGAATAACTTTAAAAGGTGCTGATGAATAAGCATGAATAAAATGAATGAATGGGCATCTAAAAGTTATTCTGCAATGTACATTCTGCTATAGAAGAAAGTCATGTTTAAGTAATACAGTGTCGCTGTTATTTCTGCAAGCCTTTTAAATAGAATATTATGGGACTCTGTTTTCGCACAGTATACCTTTTTTTTTTGGTGTCGATGTGTAATCCTAGTCTTTACGGATACCCACCCTTCCGACGGGGGTCGGACCTGGTTATTTCGAACTCCGCGCCTCCAGTGGAAAAAGAGGGAGAGGTCGCGAACCCAGGTCCGCACCTTCCCCCAATTAGTCATAGGAAACTACGCCTTTAGAAAGGCACGCTGGGCTAGGTTTGGCTCTCGCCAAACTCGCCCAGCTTAACGTCTACCGACTAAACCCCAACGAGCTCCTTCACTCCCGCTGGGCGGGGACCCAGGTACCGCCATGTGCGCGCCATACCGCGATTAAGTTTACTTTTGATGTAGTTTAACGGTAAACGAAGCAATTAGTTTCTGTGATCGACCAAAAGCAGGACGTGAGAATCGTAAACGAGAGGTGAGCTGTTCCAGAACTATCGAAATTCGTTCAGTAAAACACAATGATGGTGGGAACTGACAAAAAAACTGTCTCCTGTGAATTCACAGAAAACTAAGTATATCGAGAGGTGAAAGGTCATTTGATATTTGGCATAATACGCGATATTTATCTTTGTAGTTAAAAGTCGGTTTTATTTGGTATCTATATATTAATACGTGAAGCAAAAACTTTGTATCCCTTTTTACGAAAATTGCGCGGACGGAGGAGTATGAAATTTTCCACACTTATACAGAATATAGAGAAGAAGTGCACAATGCTAATATTTTTTTTAAAATAATGCATAAAAGATACTTTAAATCAATAAAGGAAACATTACACACACTACATACCATGTATTTGACGCACACACGCATGCATACTTGTTGTTTATTGTCAAACTTTTGTTCTTGACGTCTGTGGTCAAATTGAGAATAGAATATATATTGTTTGTCTTTATTAATATTTTTTTATTGAGTAGCCTTGGCGAAATTTGTGATTATAGAAGTATAAAATACAATCATAATAGTGTACAAACTTACAATTCCAATTAATTATAGTCGAATTTCGACTACTGCGGGACCCCTAGTTAGTTTAAACAATTCGATGTTTTTAATTGAACTTCAATTAAGTTTTCTCCATTAAAATAGCTGAAGTTTTTTTGTTATATTATATCTGTTAACGCCTTTGCCGTATCTGCGTGTCGTCTATAATCTATATTAAGCTAACTACTCTGTAATTAAAATATAATCTGTCTCTTCACACTTTTTACGAGGAACAATGTCGTTCCCGCTTCTTTTTCTACCTACTTGATTCAATTTATACAAGCTTCTTGCTTCTATACTTAATTACTTCATGTAATTCATCAAAATACAAACTAAACATCTCTACTCTAAACAAATTATTGTACAAATATAAAATAAAGTCTCGTTATAGAAAACAACGGGATTTCATTGTATCATCAGATACAATATCCAAATTCTAAACTTTAAATGGCTCTGCTGTAAATTCGAAAAAAATGTCTTTTAAAACAAAGAGGCTTTTGCCCCTCGATATAATAAGATCTAGGAACCAATTAAAAATCAATTATTTCAACGTCAAACGTGCTTCTTTATTTAATGAATACGATGAAGACCTAAAATACCTAGCTGTAGAAGTTCCTTGTCCAGCTCTGAATTTCCTAATCAATATTACAAAAAATTGTTATTGCGAAATATTACGCGATGTACATATATCATCTATCCTCCATTAGGGTGTTCCTGAGGGGTATGATGATTTATAAAGATGTATGCCTTACATCTACCAAGGCTTGATTGTGCCTCTAGTAAAACCAGCGTTGATAGCCAATGGTAAAATCACATTCATCAATTAGCCTGTGTATTCTGACAATTTTATCAAATAAACTTTATTACACTGATCTATTGAAATTGAAGAAGCAGACGTTGGCTCATATTAAATTTCAAACACAAGATTTTCCAGAAAACCTCTCTTCAACATCAAGTACGTCATATTACGTCACGCACCAACTAGTAGTAATACACGTTGGTTCTCTGTTCCTTTTGTCTGGTCTTATCTCACGAAGTTCCTTTGTTCCCAAACCATCTTGTCTAACGTGAATCTTGTCAGAGTGACGTATCACGTAATTGTAATTCACATTTGAATATTAATGTGTCCACAGTTTTGGTATCTTGTTTGGCGTCGTCGATAGAGGAGATGGCTGACGCTTATCTAACACTTAGCATCGTCTTATTTGGGAAGATGAAGCTCTACAAATAAACAGTCAGGACTAAAGATGGAACCCCACAAACCTAAATATCTCCTGAATGATTTATTTATACTAGTGGTCCCGCAGTAGTCGAAATTCGACTATAATTAATTGGAATTGTAAGTTTGTACACTATTATGATTATATTTTATACTTCTATAATCACAAATTTCGCCAAGACTACACTATAAAAAATATTAACAAAGACAAACAATATTTAATCTGAATTTGACAACAGACTTCAAGAACTAAAGTTTGACAATAAATAGTATGCATGCGTGTGTGCGTCAAATACATGGTATGTAGTGTGTGTAATGTTTTTTTATTGATTTAATGTATCTTTTATGCATTATTTAAAAAAAATATTAGCATTGTGCACTTCTTCTCTATATTCTCTATAAGTGTGGAAAATTTCATACTCCTCCGTTCGCGCGATTTTCGTAAAAAGGGATACAAAGTTTTTGCTTCACGTATTAATATATAGATTACACTGAAACAGCAGACGTTGATATTAAATTTCAAACACAAGATTTTCCAGAAAACCTCTCTTCAACATCAAGCACGTCATATTACGTCACGCACCAACTAGTAGTAATACACCTTTTGTCTGGTCTTATCTCACGAAGTTCCTTTGTTCCCAAACCATCTTGTCTAACGTGAATCTTGTCAGAGTGACGTATCACGTAATTGTAATTCACATTTGAATATTAATGTGTCCACAGTTTTGGTATCTTGTTTGGCGTCTTCGATAGAGATGGCTGACGATTATCTAACACTTAGCATCGTCTTATTTGGGAAGATGAAGCTGTACAAATAAACAGTCGGGACTAAAGATGGAACCCCACAAACCTAAATATCTCCTGAATGATTTATTTATACTAGAGGTCCCGCAGTAGTCGAAATTCGACTATAATTAATTGGAATTGTAAGTTTGTACACTATTATGATTATATTTTATACTTCTATAATCACAAATTTCGCCAAGACTACACTATAAAAAATATTAACAAAGACAAACAATATTTAATCTGAATTTGACAACAGACTTCAAGAACTAAAGTTTGACAATAAATAGTATGCATGCGTGTGTGCGTCAAATACATGGTATGTAGTGTGTGTAATGTTTTTTTATTGATTTAATGTATCTTTTATGCATTATTTAAAAAAAATATTAGCATTATGCACTTCTTCTCTATATAAGTGTGGAAAATTTCATACTCCTCCGTCCGCGCAATTTTCGTAAAAAGGGATACAAAGTTTTTGCTTCACGTATTAATATATAGATTAATTAACAATTATTTTAGAAAATCAAATATTATTATAGTTGGACACGATATTACGAAATTCGACGAATAACACTTTAGTCGTTCGTGACTACGAAAAACTATAAAGTATTTAAAAGTTTTAAAGTGATTTTAATTGAATCTACGACACGCGAATCTCCAATAAAATAATAGTACTTAATTAAATTTAAGTTAGGCTCTTTGGTAATTTAATTTAGTGTGGATTTAGAGTTTTGGATACCATGTTTAATTTTAAGGTTTTAAATGACGATAAACATTTTGGAGGTTGGTTTTTTTGATTCTGGTGGTAGGACCTCTTATGAGTCCGCACGGGTAGGTACCACCACCTCACCTATTTCTGCCGTGAAACAGTAATGCGTTTCGGTTTGAAGGGTGGGGCAGCCGTTGTAACTATACTGAGACCTTAGAACTTATATCTCTAGGTGGGTGGCACATTTACGTTGTAGATGTCTATGGGCTCCAGTAACCACTTAACACCAGGTGGACTAAGAGATCGTCGGCTCACCTAAGCAATAAAAAAAAGGTTTCACAGAAAGGAAAGATCGTCCAACGTGTGAGCCAATTTCTTCGTAAGTCCGAGGTCCGAATGCTATTTTTTTAAATGAAGCATTTCTGGTGGCCCGGTGGCCTTTCCATTTTCACCAGGACAGGTGGGATTGGCTAACAGCTGCCCAGGCACCTCCATAGGAGATCTAAGAGCTCAAGGGCAGCTGCTGCGCGAATGCATCCTAGTGGATCAGAATTGCGACCTGCTGTGCAAGTCCGGTGAAAAACTCGGCGGGCTGATGATGAGTTAGATTACAGGTCGAATCCAGGCGTATAATAACGTTAGTAGATCAGATGTAAGTCCGAATGTTTATTGTGTAATATTGTTTAGAACTTGTATTTATGCAAGATCATATTGAAAATGTCGTTAGTGCGATTCAGGTATTTTTCAAATATCTTCTGTTCTATTATGGTAGTAAGCAACAGTATTTATCAATCGTTTCTTGTTATGATGTAACTATCAAAGTTTTTCCGATACACAGTCTAACTTTAACTCAACATACATACGTACTTACTACCTTGGTTTATAAGATACTATCTACCCACGATCATTGGTAGATGATCATTTCCAACATATCGGGAAATCTTGAAAATCGTGCTAAGATATAGACTAAATAATATTATTTATAATATATATAGCTAAGAGAGCTTAAAACAATGGTAGAAGATACCATGCCGTTCAGAAGTCAAGACGAAAAAAATCTCTTGTACCTCGTGAATATGCATAATTTTAAAAACAAATTAAAATTAACCTTTGACCATCAATTGTTTGTATTATTGTTATACTTATTCGATTGCGATAAATATAATATATTATTAACCTATAAGTAATAATGAGCTTGACGTAACAAACGGATAAAGTTCATTAAAAAATCAAGCGATCTACTTTTTAAACACAATTTTACGTAGAAACTTTTGTAAATATTCATATCGTCGCTCGTTTTATTTTAAAAGTTTGTTACACACCTCTCTGATACGCAACGTGAGCGCAGTAACAAATAAGAAAAACTAGTGGTCCCTTAGTAGTCGAAATTCGACCATAATTAATTGAAATTATAAGTTTGTACACTATTATGATTCTTTTGTCAAAGACTATTATACTTCGATTTTTTTTATTTATTGCTTAGATGTGTGGACGAGCTCACAGCCCACCTAGTGTTAAGTGGTTACTGGAGCCCATAGACATCTACAACGTAAATGCGCCACACACCTTGAGATATAGTTCTAAGGTCTCAGTATTGTCACAACGGCTACCCCACCCTTCAAACCGAAACGCATTACTGCTTCACGGCAGAAATAGGCGGGGCGATGGTACCTACCCGTTCGGACTCACAAGAGGTCCTACCACCAGTAATTACGCAAATTATAATTTTGCGGGTTTAATTTTTATTACACGATGTTATTCCTTCACCGTGGAAGTCAATCGTGAACATTTGTTAAGTACGTATTTTATTAGAAAAATTGGTACCCGCCTGCGGGATTCGAATACTATTGCATCGTTCAATACGAATGCACCGGACGTCTTATCCTTTAGGCCACGACGACTTCACCAAGACTACACTTTAGACAAATATTAATAAAGACAAACAATATTTATCTATTGTCAATTTGACTACAAACTATAAGGGATAACGAAAGATTGACAATAAACAAATATTATGCATGCGTGTGTGTGTGTCAAATACATGGTAGTGTGTGTAATGTGTTCTTTATTGATTTAATAGAATAGAATAGCAATAGAAAAATAGAATAGCAATAGAAAAATAGAATAGCAATAGAAAAATAATTGCAATCCAATTGAAAATTGGGTCTCATGTCTCAAGCTGGGTGGCCCCATTCGCATTTTAACTACGGGCTTACATCAACCGTAAGTGAATGCAATAATAATGCCGCCCGTACAATATTTACGAGCAAGAATTCGATTTTTACAGCTGTCAGGTGCGTACAAAATTGAAATTAAGCGATTTCATAAATTTTACGGTTATGTCGTTTCGCCTCGAAGGGTCGTGTTTGTGGATGTCAGAATTATGTTGTTTTCTTTTATGTATATATCTATATATTAATACGTGAAGCAAAAACTTTGTATCCCTTTTTACAAAAATTGCGCGGACGGAGGAGTATGAAATTTTCCACACTTATAGAGAATATAGAGAAGAAGTGCACAATGCTAATATTTTTTTTAAAATAATGCATAAAAGATACATTAAATCAATAAAGAAAACATTACACACACTATATACCATGTATTTGACGCACACACGCATGCATACTATTTATTGCCAAACTTTTGTTCTTGACGTCTGTTGTCAAATTGAGAATAGATTAAATATTGTATGTCTTTGTTAATATTTTTTATAGTGTAGTCTTGGCGAAATTTGTTATTATAGAAGTATAAAATACAAACATAATAGTGTACAAACTTACAATTCCAATTAATTATAGTCGAATTTCGACTACTGCGGGACCTCTACTAGAGTATCACTAAAAAGCCCATTGCTAATAATAAGCTCTTAAAATTTTCGCGTTATAATTATCTTGTTGACTGTTTTGTTAAACTCACTCCATGCCTATACCAACTACAATGGTAAAAGACTGATTTTGGACTAATAAAAACTAGGGTTTTTTTTTATTGCCCTTGTAGGCAGACGAGCATACGGCCCACCTGATGGTGAGTGGTTACCGTCGCCCATGGACTTCAGAAATGCCAGGGGCAGAGCCAAGCCGCTGCCTACCGCTTAATACTCACAATATAATAGGTGTCACAACTCCAGCCTATTACAAGCTGGGGCGTGAAAAAGGACTACGAAAACGGCTGCAAGGATCGGTACTAATGAATGGTCTTCGTTTATACAAACGGTCCTTAAACAATCGGGACCGTTCGGAAAAGCTCTGCCCGACCTGAAAATGAGCTTCGAAGTTTGTAATTCGTTTAACTTTTAAGCATTCGTTTGTGAATTGGCAACGTTGAGGTTCGTATATTGTTGCGTGTTTTACTTATAGCATGGTCGCTTTGAGTATTTTTAGGTTAGTTTTAACTATACGCAACGAAGTTTCTTCATCAAAGATGAATACAGGAGATTTCCCCTTCATCCATCATGAACATCTGTTCTGTCTTATCCTCTTTATTTTCTTATACAACGTGTTAGAAAAATACCCCTTAAAAATATAATTAATTAACAAAGCCAAAAATTTTGTCAACCCTAGTAAATTGTTATGTCAGCGAACCAGATTATTTAATAGAAACTAATAATTTAAATTTTATTTTAGTTATAATTTTAATAGTTGTCCTATTTTTAATTCATAAATGTTTGCTACCTCAATACGAGGATGTCATTATACTCAAGTACTTGTCGTACTTGTCAAAATATTTGTCGTTCCGCGAATTGGATAGAAATGTAGGGACATTATGCGTAGTTTATTTACTCTTTAATTTTACTGAAATAGGATTTGCACATCACTGAAAATAATAATATTTTTTAACTTTTTTGGGATATGTTTGGGATACAGCATTACTACGGTTCTTAAATATTGTGAATGGACTCTTTATAAGGCCCCATTTAAACTTGTTTCGGCTTTACGGGTAGTTTTGTAACACCCTGTATATTATAGTTTGCCTTGAATACAAACTTAGAGTAATAACGCGGAGCCTTTAATACCTTTAAATTTTAAAAGTATCATCAATTCTTCCAATGAACACTTCGAGTTAATATCAAAAACGAAATGGGAGCATTAGTTAGTACATATCGAGAGGTAAAAGATTATTTGGTTTAAGAGACATTTTTGCAACTTTACATGAGTTTTTAAGTTTAAATTTTGGAAAAAATAATCATTTTGAACTCTAATGGAATTCCTATAAGATTGAAAAATTTTTGGTCGAAACCTTTCATACTTTCACATGAGGGTAGTCTAAGTGTCAATACTAAAAAATTTGTGTTCTAAGATTTATTTTAATTTAAATATAATACAGCTTATATTGTTATGATTTATTGATACCAGGTTGATCACTGACCTCTAATACTCTCATTTCAACAATTATTTCTCCTCTGAACTCACTCAAACTAAAAACTTAATTATCATCACCATGGATATTTACTCCANTAATCTTATTAGTGAAAATTATTATCACGTGAATGATTTTCTTGGGGATGACATTGAAAATAAATGGATTTTTAATTATTAGTTGAATTATGGATGAATGAATGGTAAATTATATAATATTATAACTATGCACTGCACTAAAATTCGCATGTCAAATAATGACAAAGCATACACGCTGCTTTTAATTTATGTAATAACTCATTTTCATTATGCTTGGCGAATAAATGATTTCTTTCTTTCTTTCTTTCTTCTTTCTGAATACGAAGATGTCATTAAACTCAAGTACTTGTCGTACTTGTCAAAATATTTGTCGTTCCGCGAATTGGATAGAAATGTAGGGACATTATGCGTAGTTTATTTACTCTTTAATTTTACTGAAATAGGATTTGCACATCACTGAAAATAATAATCTTTTTTTCAATTTTTTGGGATATATTATACAACATTACTACGGTTCTTAAATATTGTGAATGGACTCTTTATAAGGCCCCATTTAAACTTGTTTCGGCTTTACGGGTAGTTTTGTAACACTCTGTATATTATAGTTTGCCTTGAATACAAACTTAGAGTAATAACGCGGAGCCTTTAATACCTTAAAATTGTAAAAGTATCAATTCTTCTAATGAAGACTTCGAGTTAATATCAAAAACGAAATGGGAGCATTAATTAGTACATATCGAGGGGTAAAAGACTATTTGGTTTAAGAGACATTTTCGCAACTTTACATGAGTTTTTATGTTTCAATTTTGGAAAAAATAATCATTTTGAACTCTAATGGAATTCCTATCAGATTGAAAAATTTTTGGTCGAAACATTTGACCTTTCATACTTCAACATAAAATCATCACGCATATCTCTAATAAATAACTTTCTATCTCTAGTAAAATAGAATTCACGTTAAAGCTCAGTTATACGTATAAGAATTCATGTAAAGCAATAAACGTTAGATAAGCTTAAAAGCTCGTAACGCTGGAACCGATGGTTTGGAAATGTACTAGCATAACATTCATTTGAAATGGTTTTCCTATACACATACCATTAACAACAGGAGTGAATAATTTTAAAGAAATTGAAACAATGCGATCGTAAATAATTTTATAGTTAACAAAGTCTAGTCTAGTCTGGCACTAACGAAACACATAGCGCCACTCTATTTATTCCCGAGAGCATTGTGAAAAGTTTGTTGGTGCTAATGGATTCACTAAAGAACAGGCAACAATGTTCTCCATGAACATTTGATATAGTGTTTGAGCATAATCTTAGCCCGCACGGGTAGGTTTCAAAATCCCGCCTATTTCTGCCGCGAAGTAGGTTTAATAAATGAAGCGTCCAGTTAATAATTTGGGTTCACGTCTCAAGATGCCTAATGACATTAACATTGCGCTCTAACCATAGGCGACTACTCAATACCATAGGGTTTTTGTTAGCCTCATTACTGAAAAATAATAATAACATTGCAGTAATCTGAAAACATGAAACGATAAATCAGATAATTAAAACGTAAGATTTGAAAATAACTTTTTTTATAGTATTACTAGCGACCCGCCCTCGCTTCGCTTCGGAAATATTAAAACACACATGAAACCAAAAAAATAAAATATTTTTTTAAAAAAAAAAAGTAGCCTATGTTCATCAGGGACAATGTCGGCTTCTAATGGAAAAATAATTTTTCAAATCGGTCCAGTAGTTTCGGAGCCTATTCGAAACAAACAAACAAACAAATCTTTCCTCTTTATAATATTAGTATAGATGTTCTAGTCGGATGCAAAAAATACTGTCAATTCTGAATGCAAAAAGGTTTGGAATCCATTAGAACTGGATTTAACTAAATGTTTGTATTTAGTAGACAAAATACAAACCAGAGCTTTGGTATTCAATTAACCAGTAATTAATATTTCGAAGATGTAAGACCAGCAAATAAGTTTAATTAAATAAATAAATGTACAAAAGATTGTTTTTTTTTCCGGTCACCGTATCGAAATCGCCAGCCACTGAGAAGGTCCGGCAAGAAACTCAGTGGGCTAAAAAAGATGTGATTAAAATTTTGTAACTGTCTGATTTCTCCAATTCCCGAAGGTTTCTTCATTGTGATCTACTAGAAATACATGAAAGTTCTTGTAAAATTTATTGTTCTTTTAATTACTTAAATGGGTGAAAATAATAATGAGGTTATTAAGAGAGTTTTAACTATTAATCTGAAGAAATTCTTTAGAGCAAGAGGTAGACCTAAGAAAAAATGGATGGATTGCGTGAAAGACGATAAGTGTAAGAGGGGAGTGAGCGAAGAAATGGTATATGATAGAGGAGTATGGAAGGAGAAAACATGTTGCGCCGAACCCAAGTGACTGGGAGAAGGGCAGGAGAATGATGATGATGGTTTATTTATTTATTTTTCATCAGCCACACAATACATATTGCATGCGAAAAAAGAAAAGATACACAATAAATAACAGTAACTAAAAAATTTGGAATGCCATAAGCCATGCCCGCACAACTAATCAGGACAAATGTGCTAAGTACACAATGTTCATTACAACTATAGGACAAGAGAGCACGATAACGAAAACCATTTCAACTTTTAATGTAAGGAAGTAACAATAAATCACAATCAGAAAGGAAATCACATCAAACAATTACACTACCTATTCTACCATTGACATGGAGGATGGTTACTACAATAAGGTGAAGTGTTAGAAACTGTTTTGCCTACAGCTTGCACGGTAGACAGTTTCCCTCACTAATAGAAATAAGCAATGTGCCTTATTAACAAAGAGTGAGTTAGTACGTTATTAGTCAGTTTCCTGTCGTACAAACATAATATTGTTGTAGAGTATCAAAATTTCCAGGGCGAAATAACAATACTTGCGCGGCGACGAATGTAGTGACTTGATTTTGACGAAAATATTCAAATAATTATCGAATATACATTTCTCTGTTTTACATGGTACGATTATTATTTTAAAAGAACAACAACTATACTGGTGGTAGGACCTCTTGTGAGTCCACACGGGTCGGTACCACCACCCTGCCTATTTCTGCCGTCAAGCAGTAATGCGTTTCGGTTTGAAGGGTGGGGTAGCCGTTGTAACTATACTGAGACCTTAGAACTTACATCCCAAGGTGGCTGGCGCATTTACGTTGTAGATGTCTATGGGCTCCAGTAACCACTTAACACCAGGTGGGGTGTGAGCTCGTCCACCCATCCAAGCAATAAAAAAACAAAAAAAAAACAATGCAATTAATTTTGATAACAAGAAAGTAATATTATAAGTTTTTTTTAATTGAGTTCACATAAAAACAATGATTAAAATTTGGTTTATAATAATTTGCTCAAAACTGATGTTTTCATCGAAGAAGCTTATTCATTTCTCTAAAACTATATTTTGTTTAATAAGTTAGTGTTTCAATAGTATAAGTACCTATTGTTTTGTAGATTAATATGATATAAAAGTTGGGAGTAGATCAAAAATATTTTTAAGCGATCGCCTTGTAAGTCTAAAACAATTGGTGACTTTCGCCACTGTTCAAGGGGCCCAGGTTTGATTACAACAAAGTAAAAAGGAGCTTGATATTCGGTCAAGTTGTCCTTATTTTGGTCTCATTCATCTGTTTCTAGTATCCATAGCTCGTCATTTAAAAACATTTAGTTTAGAAATATTTTATAGACATATTTACAGTATATTTTTAATAGTAATAAAGACGTAATTAAAGTCCATCGTGTTTCGTCATTTTCGAAGATGATTGAGAAGATATTTTGCCGGTATCGCAAACTTTCTTCTTCTGATTTTACTTAATTTGTAATAATTGTAATTAAAATGTAATTTTGAGCTTAAACATATAATAATATGTATGTACGAGTATATAATTATGTATGTGTGTGTATTAGTATTTATATACCTATATATATTTATATATTTCAATCGATAGGTGCACCACGTGCAATTCGTTTCCAAATGATTCTTATCCACGATGGTTGTCTAGAAGAGATCAATCTTAGCGATAAGACCGCCAATTGTACATTTTTTTTTGTATTTAATGTTTCGCATTGTTTTTTTTTAGTGTACAATAAAGAATACTCTCTCTCTCTCACTCTGTCTATTTTTAATATATGTAAGTACTCATTTAATGATAATTTTAATTGAGGTCGGTATTAAAGTAAGCACCGAGATTCTTTAGCTGTGAAATTGCATCCAAAGCGACCTAAAAGTTATGACGTTGTAAAAACTTGCGAAAGACAAAAAACTTTTTATACTGCTCATTGACAATCCCTAACGGCATGTTTTAGCTATATTTAAATTGCGCTAAATAAAAAAATCGGTGTTCGGAAGAGCCACCACATACGAATTGACTAAACGTAATGTTCGCACCGATTTGCGCTTGTTTCAATAAAGCGAGCCTGTTCCCCGTTACCCACGCTTCTTATTTACATTACAATTAAATTCCTAGATATATTACAGACGGTTCTACAACTCTAATAACTTTAGGATTAACATTCTGTAAATTACGTTCAGTATAATTTATTGTAATGTTTCGAAATCTCATTCTCGTCTCCGCATTTTAAGTTATGAACGCCAAAATATAATGGTAACGGCTTATTAAATCGTAATTGTAGTAGTTAAATTTGATTGACTCATTAATTTTATAGTTCGTAAGTTTTTTTTTTCGTTTTAAATAAATTGTCACTCACCATTGAAGGAACTCGAGATTCCGATGGGAGATAATTCCATACGTTCAAAAATAACGATCACATAGGCACAAACACGTCCACATCACTTCATTTTCAGTGTGTCTGTCTGGTTACGATCGCGTTTGGGCTGCTCTGGGCGGGCGTGACGATCGCTCCGGTCGGAGATCCGAACGCTTGTGGCCGCTGCGTGCGAAGCCCCTCCCCCGCGCACCCTCCATCCATGGTGCCATCATCTTTGCCGTTCTATTAACATAAAAATATTTTCGCGACCGTATTGCGCAATGCATAGTTGTTTAATTACTAGCTGTAGGGCTAGGGCGTATTGCGAGGCGCTCAGATTAATACGATCCTACATATTTGGACCGCGACTAGTCATTCTATCCGGTGTGAAGGTGGGACAACCGTTGTAAAGTAAAGCTTTAACCTGATGATAGACGGAATCGGTTTTTTATGATACTTGCGAGTTTCAGTAACAACTTATGACGTAGTAAGCCCGTTTGGGCATCTAATCCCAATAACAATTGGGTATGAGTGTGAGTTGTTTAATGATTCCTCTGTAGAGAAAAAGTTTATGCTCTAACTTCTTCTGCTTGCCGTTATTCCACATTTTGTGGGCATCTCGACGTAACATGTGATCTTATCATGCTGCATAGAATGCTCAGGTTATATCTCCAGTAGTATTTCATTTGCAACATGCCATTTGCATTGGGAGGGTTTTTTCTATTTTATTCTTTTAGTGTTTCTATTACTTCTTCCGTTTTTTGTTTAATGATTTACATTTTATTATTATAAGCATTTAGATTTTTTAATCTTCACCAAAAACGATAAAAAATATTTTTTTTTTTTTTTTTTTTTTTTCATTCGTAATCATTTCTTTTTTTTGAGCTAACCGTTGTATTAGAGTAGGTAGCGAACGAAGTATTACGTATACGGTTATTTGACTATTCCAACCTATAAATATAATAGCTATCAGGGTACTACTACCAGTTTAAAAGACCAGCGTTTGTTTTTTGAGTCACTGAGCGTCCGCGACTGTTCGATCCGCTTTTGTTTCACGCTTTTAAATATCTAAAAAATTATCAACTTACATATTTTATAGCTTCGTATATTTTGTACCACTACTACTAAACTACAAATTGGATTAAAATTGCGCAATCCAGAAAAGATTGGCTATCCTTGGAGGAGGCCTTTACCCGAGGTTCTTGCAAGTGGGAAATAATACCTAATATTATTGAACAGATACATTATTTATTAGTTAAGAGTTGCATTAATTTTTGTTTTTATGTCACTTTTTATGTCACTTGTACGAAATAAAAGGCTTTTTATTATTATTTATTATTATTATATTTTGTACGTATAATAATGTCCTTCGCTACTCCTAATCCTTGAGATGTTCTAATTCAAGAACTACCGTGCAATTAATATGCTTCACGAATCCATTACTTTTAAATCTGAAAGGCTCACTCCAGCTTAACCTCAGATCACTACTCCTCTGCACGTCCGCGCTTTGAAAAATCGTCACAATTGAAATATTGTCTAAGCTTATTTTCATTTTGTTCATCGTACTTTTTTTTTCCTACCTAACCTGAGAGCCTTGAGAGGCTATATCAGCGTAACCTTAACTAGTAGGTGAGCTCACGGGGCTCAAACCTGACGACGTTGCTAACACGAACCCTAGTAAGAGCCGTGCTTCGCAGAATCTACCACCGGATAGGAAACGCGACCAACTGAGAAGATCCGACGAAAAACTCAGTAAACTGTGTATGTGGGTCACACGTCGAACTTTTCGAGATTTTCGCCGAGAACGGTGACCATTGCTTACTATACTGAGACCTTAGAAAGTATATATCAAGGTGGGTGGCGCATTTACGTCGTAGATGTCTATGGGCTCCAGTAACCACTTAACACCAGGTGGGCTGTGAGCTCGTCCACCCATCTAAGCAATATTTTTTTTTATTAAAGAATTCATTGACACATGTAGCATAATATTAAGTTTGAAATTGAAATCTCAATTGTAGTGATACAACGACTTATCTACTTTCAAAATATAAATAATAGTTTAAAAAAACTAACAAAATACGCTTTTATAGAAAATCCAACTAAAAAATATAAAATAAATTTTAATAAATTTGAATTAAAAATAGTGTAAGAAAAAATGAAAAAAAGCGTGGGGTGCTTTTTCAGGATATTATCAAAATAACCCTTCTACTCATATCTGATCATAAAATATTTATAACTACTGACACCATGCATTTTTAATTCTAATTTATAAAAATTTATATTCTATTGTTTAGTTGGATTATCTATAAAAGCGTATTTTGTTAGTTTTTTTAAACTATTATTTGTTTTTCATTTTTTAGTTGAATTTCAATTTTTTCAATATATTTTTTTCGTTTTTTTTTTAAGTATGGAATTGTCATCGGTCCTTAATAAGTATACCAAATTTCGAGTTAATCCGACGTTTTGAAAGGGGTCAAAATCATGTTCAAAGATTCCGTTATATACTAACATACATTCGTCTGAAGATAATAAAAGCGTGTTAATAAATAGTCAGTATAGTGCTTATTACCGTTCGAGTTTCAAATCTCGAAAATCGGAATGACCTGTCAAAGACGTCAGCAGTTGTTTACCGAAGCAGCAAGGGAAACGAAATAACATGGATCTCATAAATAAGGCTCTGAGAGAGCGGTCCGAACGTGTATTTTTCTTGAGAGAATTTAGTGTTTTCTTACTAAGCGACCGGGGTCGACGACCTTTGTCAACTAGTTTGACGTGTTGCAGTCTAAGCGTTTTGGTGATTTATGATATGACTGATTTTTTTTTTCAGTTAAAAAACCCACTAATCGTTCGATGAATGTCTGTGTCCGTAGACAGTTCAACCTAAAGCGTATGCCAGCTTCAAACATATGGTTGAAGTCTCAAAGACCTACATATTTATAATAAATTTATATAGTATAATAGTTTTTGCATTTTTGCGACAGAAATGATTCTGTAAAATAAGGAATTGTGCCTTTTTTTTTTTTTTATTGCTTCGATGTGTGGACGAGCTCACAGCCCACCTGGTGTTAAGTGGTTCCTGGAGCCCATAGACATCTATAACGTAAATGCGCCACACACCTTGAGATATAGTTCTAAGGTCTCAGTATAGTCACAACGGCTGGCCCACCCTTCAAACCGAAACGCATTACTGCTTCACGGCAGAAATAGGCGGGGCGGTGGTACCTACCCGTGCGGACTCACAAAAGGTCCTACCACCAGTATAAAGCCTATCAAATTACTATGATTTAAATTATTGTGAGTGAAATTTTAAATGATATCAAATACTTAATTAAAAGAGATATCAAATCTAAACACTCACCTGTTGAAAAATCACCTAAAGAACTCGCTATCAGAGTCTTCGTAAAGTCAACAAAAGTTAATTTATTTGCAATGGCGACCCGTTCATTAATTATTTCAGTTCCAAAAGTTGAATTAATAAGTTTGGCGTAGCAGTCCTATTAAAATTTGAAGTGTACAAAGGGCGCGGAAGAAGTATTTTAAGACATTAAAGACGATTGGTCTCGTTGAGGAGTTGAAATCTAAATTAACAATAAGCCCTTTATGAGCAATAGTTCGTGATGTTGACCATCTAACACCAAAAATCAGAGCCTGAATATTATATTTTGGCTTACATACTTACTCGTTCAAGACAATATTGAGTTATTTAGTTCGAGCTCATCCGTAATTTTGTTACTTTGTAACTTATAACTTAAAACGTCCACATTCAAGACGATGTTATTGGTTGCAGGGTAGGATACCCTGTGAGCCCATATTGTGCTCATGTTGTGAGCACATACGGACAAGTGACGTCGTTTTGCCCATTTCTGCCGCAAAACAGTTAAGCGTTCGTAATAGATGGCGCTGATAGCTGTGGCATAAGACTAACTTGACGTCTCACCGCGGCGGCTATTTGCAATTTATGACATCTTATCTAGAGCCATTGTGTTCATCGATGGCCCGTTTCCAGAGAATTTTTTTGCCACGTACCATCCGGCTTTGGAATGAGCTCTCCTCCACGGTGCTTCCCGAGCACTATGACATGTACTTCTTCAAACGAGGCTTATGGAGAGTATAATGGCTTCGCCAAACAGAAGGCGTAATTAGCGCGCGTCAGAGCTCTAAACTAACGCCGCGCTATGACGCCTAGATGTGTTGTACTACAATGATAATATACTGTCAAACAGAGCGCCAGCGCTATAGCGCTTATAGCGCTGGCGCTATAGGCTATAGCTATAGGCTATAGGCTGGCTATAGCGCTGGCTGGCTGTAACTATACTTGAGACCTTAGAACTTATATCTCACGGTGAGTTTCGCATTTACGTCGTAGATTTCTATGGGCTCCAGTAACCACTTAACACCAGGTGGGCTGTGAGCTCGTCCACACATATAAGAAATAAAAAAATACAATAAAAAATTAATCGTAAAACTAGTTTCAATTATGTACTCCCGACTAAGTATAAAAATTTTTATTTTTGGATTTTTTAACTATCCCAAGTTATTGGAGAAGCTAATGGCAAAGCTCGTATTTGATATCGGAATCTCGATTGTATTTTTTCAAGTTGTCTGAGTTAGAAATTCCGAATATTCATATAATATATTATTATAGTTATATACTTTAAGACAGTTCCTTTAAGAGATTTTTCTTTTTAAGATCACAATCCCTCCAAGCGACTGTTGCAACCCATAGATACCAGATGTGTGCAAATTGTTTCTGCGCAGCTCAAGAAAATTTAATAAATCGAATGAATTCTATCCGATCTAGTGATTCTATTGAAAAAGTTATATAACGCTCAATAAACTGGGCGTTCAACGATGTGACCCATTTTACGCTTTATCCGCTACCAAATTACATGTGATGATTGGAGATAAAGGAATTTTACGTCGGCATTTTAATGTTTTTTTCGCTTTTTTGGTGTTCAACTGATTCTTAGTTACGAAAAGGCGTTAACGCCAAGAAAAATAAAAGTATTTTATTTCGTTTCCTTTTTCATTTCTAAAGATGGGCCGAGCTTGAGAGCCAGCTGGTGTTAAGCGGTCACCAGCACCATGAGGTAGCAGTTTCTATATAGCCTTGTTCTTGAAGCTGGTGTTTTCAAAGCACTGAAATGTCCCTCTTCAAACGAAGTTAAGGAATCCTTAATGTTATGCAGCGACTCACTTATGCCTCTGACATTGTCAATGTCGATGATCGTGGTAGGTAATTACTAAATGCAAAAAAGGGCTTGGGGAAAGAGATACCTTCCAAACGGGCACACAGATACCAATTAGCGTTAGTAAGCAGGAATAACATGAAACACGAAAATGAGTCGTCGCGGTTTAAGGGATAAGATGTCCGGTACATTCGTGTTGAGCGATGCACCGGTGTTCGAATCCCTGGCGGGTACCAATTTTTCTGATGAAATACGTACTCAACAAATGTTCACGATTGACTTCCACGATGAATGAATAACGTCGTGTAATAAAAGCTAGACCCGCAAAATCGTAATTAGCGTAATTACTGGTGGAACGACCTCTTGTGAGTTCGCGCGGGTAGGTATCACCACCCTGCCTATTTCTGCGTGAAACAGTAATGCGTTTCGGTTTGAAGGGTGGGGCAGCCGTTGTAACTATACTTGAGACCTTAGAACTTATTTCTCAAGGTGGGTGGCGCATTTACGTCGTAGATGTCTATGGGCTCCAGTAACCACTTAACATCAGATGAGCTGTGAGCTCGTCCAACCCATCTAACCAAGAAATTAAAAATGTGTGGTGTCGTGGGACACCGGATAAGAACGAAGTTCCTTATTATAAAAATATTAATTTTAGGTTCTATTCGAGGTATAAAGAAAAGAAAACTGGAGGTTTCGCAACAACCCACGGTTATTCGGTAACGTGCGAACTTATTGTGGTACACTTCATTCTCGGTTATTTGGATAAGAGTTAGTGTATTGCGCAAATGAACGCTCTGAGATCGTGGTCAATGAATGATAAAAATATGTAATTTTTTGTATGTTATTACAAAGTTAAGTCGTACACTGTTTGCATTACTAATAAAAATCTTACGTTATGGACGTTTTTTCCCGGTTAGGGTACCCCTCTGAATTTTCCCATAAGGAACTTCGTTCCAATAAAAATAAAAATATATCTATTTATATAAAAAACAATTGAAAACATGTTACTTGAAAGACTTAAAACTAAGCAACTTACTGTTATTTCATACAATTCATGATACAAGGGAATGAAGTGCACGTCTACTCTTTTCTATTTACGTATATCTTTTTGTTCATGGGATAGACTATTAGGTAACTGGCCTGGTGGCATTTGGTCGCAGCAAGCCATGATCACTATACTGCTAAAAGCGAACGAGCTCACCATCTGCTGCTAAAATAACCAAGGTACCACTTTCGTTTTGCCAATACCAGCCATACCTTCATCATCATTATCCTGCCCTTCTCCCAGTCACCTGGGGTCGGCGCAACATGTTTTCTCCTTCCATACTCTTCTATCATATACCATTTCTTCGCTCACTCCCCTCCTACCCATATCGTCTTTCACACAATCCATCCATTTCTTCTTAGGTCTACCTCTTCCTCTAAATCCTTCCACATTCATAGTTAACACTCTCTTAACAACCTCATTTTCATTTCGTCCATACCAGCCATACCTTCAATATCCAATAAATCATCCAAATAGCGAAAGCCAATTCCAAAAATAACGCAAACCCAAAATTAGAAGCATTACCATGTGCGTAATACGAAAAAAAAAAGAAACGGGAGTTAAATCCGTAATACAATACAATCAAAACGAGATTGGCTCTTGCCCAACCAAAACTGTAGTATCTAAAGTAGGAACGGCCGAAACAGAAATATCTCCTTTGATAGCCGAGCATAATTGTACATTCCTTCTGTTCTCGGTGTCATAGATCAGAAATTTAATTAGATGGCTATTTTATCGGATCTGATCCGACCACTGGAAATAAACAAAATATAAAATATCTGTATCGTTTTCCTTAATTCCTGTTTTTTTGTTGTTGTTCACGTCAGAAAATAGGTCTATGTCGGGTAATTGGGACGGTGGGATGGATGTAATGTGCTCTGCGTCAACCCTGTCCCGCCGTCTCAATAGCCCCGACTGGGCTCCGGCCTGGTCCGTGGTAGGGCGCCGGTTGTGAGCGGCAGGAGTTTTTAGTGAGGTTCAACTCCCACATACACCACCTGCCGCGCGGGTGGGGATCCGGCGATTTTTCCCTGTGGAAAAAAATAAAATGTCGGATAATGTCTAGTTTCTCAAGAATATTATGCTAATGAAAATTAAATCCTATTCACACTGCCTATAACTTCGAATCGCTGTAGCTGAACAATTTAGCGAACAAAAATTTTTAAATTATGCGAAAAGCTGAAGTACCCTAGTTTATTCTAGTAATTGTCAAATCTGGTTGTATTTCGACTATTAAATTGATGTTGATAGCAATTTTATTAGACACTATAGTGAGAGATCATTGACATAATTACCACATTGGCAAAGAACCGCAATTATCTTCCAATTTCCAAGAATTTCCTTTCCAAGAAACTTCCGACGCTCATCTACGAAATTTACTCTGTGAACCGGTGTAAAATAAAATGTCCGTTATTAAAGTGCTTTTAAAGCGCGTTGTACGGCGTGAGGTTTTATTGTTTATCCTGTTTACAGTCCTCACTCCGTACCAGTCACATCTTCGTTGCTGCACTTTATTGAATTGTATCTTCCTTCACTGCGGCAACAACTCGTTTCGAGGCAGTAGCTGTAATTTTAATTATTACAGTGCTTCACAAGGGATCTTTTTAGGAAGCTCAGTGTCGCGCAGCGAGCTATGGAGAGGGCTATGCTTGGTATTTCTCTACGGGACCGAATCAGAAATGAGGAGATCCGTAGAAGAACCAAAGTTGCTGACATAGCCCGTAGGATTAGCACGCTGAAGTGGCAGTGGGCAGGTCATATAGCGCGAAGATCGGACGGCCGATGGGGCGGAAAGATCCTCGAGTGGAAACCACGTACTGGCAAGTGCAGTGCGGGACGGCCACTTACGAGATGGACCGATGACCTGGTAAAACCGCTGGATCACGTTGGATGCAGGTGGCAACGGACCGGCCGCACTGGAGATCACTTGGAGAGGCTTATGTTCAGCAGTGCACAATGGACAGGCTGAGATGATGATGATGACGACAGTGGAACAGCAAATAAGATATCCACCTACTGCTGATTTAATGGAATAATTCTAGGGCTTAAGATTGAATTCCAATTGAACTATTTGGCTCTAGGTGTACTTGTTACTTCCATTGATCTGTTTCCCAATAGGTGTGTGTACAGCATTTGTTTTCAACTTTTCAATTTTGATTGGCCATGTGTGACTTCAGTCTTTGAGAATAGTAGATCTGATACAAGGTGGTAAATTGGTATATTTAATATAATATATTAAGGTAAAATCCGAATAAATATTTCGAGGTGGCGGTTTATTACGCGTAGACGCCTAATTAATACCCCTCTTACGTGGATATCGAAAAGACGACTGAAAACTTTAGCGGAGAATGGGTAACAGTATCTTCTAAGAATTCAATTGGCATATTGCGATTGCCAATTAGCATTTATTAATCGTTCATTGATTGATCCCGCACGGGTGGGTATCGCGTTTTACGTACTTCTGCCTTGAAGCAGTCGTTAAGGGAAGTAAATCGTCCTTTTGTAACGACGTTACACTTTACAAAACTTCCATAAATCCCGTCATGACATAATGCAAGTGTATTGTTCGCTCACGCGGTCCGCAGGTATATAAACTGTCTCCATTATATCCACTAGCCAACTAAGCGAACTAGCCCATAAACATAACCCATTGAATTTCTCGCCGGATCTTCTCTCTGGGTCACGACTCCGATCCGGTGGTAAGTACTACTGCTCTTGTTGAGCCCGTGAGCTCACCCACCAGTCTGCGAGAAGCTGGAATAACCCTAGACAAGTCAGAAAAAAAGCAGTCGATGATCAAGGCTCGGCAAAACTATACAAATTTCAACTTCATGTCTTAACGTGGATGACAGTTTTCACGTCGTGATTTCTATGGATATCAATAAAAATTTCATGCCAGAAGAGCTGTGCGTGTTTGCTCATCGTCAGCAATAAAAACCGCTCAAAGTTGACGTGACCATGTGAGATCGTAATCAGAATTAGCGACCAAACAAAAATTAGCTCTTCAAAGGAGAAAAAATCACAAATGTAGCAGCAACAAACGCCCGACTGGCACCGACAGTCCGCATCAACAGACATAAAACGAAAGCGTTCTGAGCGAGCTTTGATCTTTACAAACGATTGATCAATGTGCTTTTAAATTAGGTATGGGAATGGCTTAATCTAATTCCGAATTCGTAAAAACGATACTAATGATTTTTCAGGTCAGGGTTTTGCGAGTCAGAGACTTCTGTATCTGTTTATGTTTGACATGAATATATTTTTTCAAGATCGAAATCATCGGTTGCGCTTTCGCATTTGCTCAAAGCTTCCGATAAGGGTTAGTCGTCTCGAAGTAAGGCAGTTTGCGGCGCGCTGCTCTAAAGCGCTGATTATTTACATACTCCGATTATTTATTATCTATACTATATTATAAAGCTGAAGAGTTTGTTTGTTTGAACGCGCTAATCTCAGGATTGGTCCAATTTGAAAAATTCTTTCAGTGTGAGATAACCCATTTATCGAGAAAGGCCATAGGCTATATAACATCACGCTAAGAAAAATACAAGCGGAGCACCAATAAAGAATGTTCAAAATCGGGGTTTTTTCCCCTTTTTCCCCTTTTGAGAGCTTCCACTGCGTGCGCTGCAAAAACGGTTAAAGTTTCGCCAAAATAATGTATGACAGAAATGTTCCCCTTTAAAAGATCTAAAAAAAAAGTCTGCGACAGTATATGTCTAATATGTTAAGGTTGGCTCACTATAACATTTTTATGCTAACCAAATTTGTTCTAAAATAAAGCATTATTTGTGAACTATTCCACGCGGACGAAGTCGGGGGCCAAAGCTAGTTATTTATAAGGATTGCTCGTAGAACGGATGGCCGTTGGGGACAGAAAATTCTTGAGTGGCGACCGCGTACCGGAAGATGTAGCGTGAGTAGGCCTCCCACAATATGGACCGACGATCTATTGAGGTTCGCGGGGATCCGCTGGATGCAAGCAGCGCAGGACCGGTCTTTGTGGCGAGGTTTAGGGGAGGCCTATGTCCAGCAGTGAACATCTGTGGACTGACAAGAAGAAGAAGAAGATTTATAAGGAGTAGGACCTACCTTATATCTCAAATGTAATCTCAGCATCAACGCCTCCGAATGAGGTATAAGAGAGATATTAAGATGATAACATTGTTTTCTCTAAGTGGTTATCCAGAGTCCATGGACATCACAACAATAATGCTGTCAACCGCTACTGAAACGGTCGAAGTTTTAATTGTATTGTATAACGTCTATCCCGTCATTCCAACATGAACACTTGACTGCTTCGTTCAAGAAATAGGCAAGACCGTTAGCACTTGCTAAACGGAGCTCAGAAATGTCGTAATTGTAAGGAACGTTGTTGTACAAATTCAGCACTATATTATGTCTTGTTTTGTCATGCGCACATAACTTATGTTGCAAGCCAGATTCTGTTTCTTTTTACTTGTGTTTTTTATGTATCTTTTTAGCTTGTGATGTGAATTGTAAGCCTAATAAAATTAAATAAAATAAAAACTTGAGAGGTGTCAAGGGACACCCGGATGGAACGAAGTTCCTTTCTATTAATTAGTGAAGGAATTGTAATAAATTTTTTTTTTTTTTAAGTTATAATAAATTTTTTTTATTATTAACAAATATAATGTTATATAAACTTATTCAGTAATATTTTATAATAATAAAAAAATTGTACATATACATAAATATAATTGTATAAGAGAGAGAGAGACAGAGAGAGAGACAGACAGACAGACAGAGAAACATGCGACGCCGCACAGCTTACAATAGCTTACTATAGCAAAAAGTGTCGTGACAACTTTTCGTAAGATTTTTTTCCGTCTAGCCCCCTTTCACAACGCGCGATAAGGAACTTCGTTCCATAAAATAGTAAGAACAGCGAAACTAAGAATTACAAAACTACATACTTAGATAAAGTTTTAGAATTAATTTTCACGATTACTCTGAGCATTTCTTTTCGATAGAAATTTATTGTCATACTAAAACACTAAAAAGAAACTCAAATGACAAGTTCAAGTGAACGATATATAAAACAATCTATTTGGACGAAACTTCACAGTGTGCTTATAGCAGTGCTTTTCTTGGACTGCTTTAGCTACGTGAAGTTCAAACAGCTTTCAGCTTTCGAGTCTGAGAGTGTTTATCTTAGTAATAGGTTTTATGATGACAGATGAAATGTTTAGATGTAGGCTACATTAAAAATAGTATTTTTACGATTTAAAAACTAAGTGTATTTCTAGAAATAAATTATTTTTATTGCCCTTGCAGGCATACGAGCATACGGCCCACCTGATGGTGAGTGGTTACCGTCGGCCATGGACTTCAGCAATGCCAGGGGCAGAGCCAAGCCGTGGCTTACCGTTGAGTACTCTCCACAAGGCTAGTTTGAAGAAGGACAAGTCATTGCGCTCGGAAAACACCATGGAGGGGAGCTCATTCCAAAGCCGGATGGTACGTGGCAAAAAATATCTCTGGAAACGCACTGTGGATGAACGCAGTGGCCCCAGGTAGTCCGGTAGCGGGCGGTGCGATAGTAAAAACGAGATGATGGAATTTGCTCAAAAAACTCCTCAGATTTCAATAATAAATATGCTTTAAAAGAATCTGAAATGAAATTTCTCCCATATGGCTAAGCATCGGGGGAGAAACTACCCACCGGCTCGCCACCGTCGTGGCAGTACTAGAAATCGCCGATATGAGATAACTCAAGTCTGAGACCGACAGCCTTTTGTCTTGTCGGAAACCAAGATCAACCTTGAATAGCAGAGAAGTAATTAAGCACAATTTTTTTTTTTTTTTTAATATTAAATAAATAAATATTTACTAAGAATCACGCCACGTTAACTGGTCCCGTGATAAGTTCGTAAAGAACTTGTGTTACAGGTACCAGATAACGGAAATAAATGTAAGATTTTTATTGTACACACACATATATTTAATATACATCCATAACCCTGGAAAAGACATTTTAAATTTATCATACAAATATCTTCCCTTGGCGGGATTCGAACCCGCGACCCCCTTGTGTAGTGACCATGTCACTTACCACTACACCAGACGGCCGTTGACGGCATTTAAAACTTAGTCATTGCAAGGGCGGATCCAGCTTTGGCGCTAGGAGGGGGTCACATAGTCGTGGGCAAGTTAAGAACTTATAATTTAATTTTGATAACAATAGATAATGAATAAATCATGATATTCTTCAATTAGTCCAAGTTAGTTCAAGTCCTGGAACTAGCTCAGGGGGGGGTCATGACCCCCATGACCCCCCCCGGATCCGCCGTTGAGTCATTGTCCTCAACAACAAATTACGTTAGAGCATTTTGCTTTTCATTGCTTTATGAATATTTAATTCAACAAAAATTGCTTAGTTACACAGAATTTTGTGAACAATGTAGCTTAAAAATTCTCATGACGACACGTGTAGAAAAAAATGTTTAATCATAACTCTAGCATGTGCAGAGCCAAGGTCATTTTTTTAAGCCAGGTCATCGCGTCAGGGTTGTCGATTACTTCAATTAAACAAGTTTAAACGATTTTTTGTTATTAACATTTTAAATTCGAATAAGCTATAAATTCCGAAATATAGGGTTGGCAATTTGAAACTATTGTCAGCGTTAGGTATATTGTTCTTTTTGTTGTTTTAAATAATATTATAGGTACTATCTATAATAATATACATATAAATCTACAGTGCTTTTTACGGATGTTCCGTTATAACTACTGAACCATGCATCCGATTGACTTGAAACTTGGTATCCATGTAGAAAATACATGTACTTAATGGATAGACTAATATTAATATGAGTGTTGGACTCCCTAATAAAATGACAATAAATAATAATGTTAATTTTAAATGCGTAGCGAAAGCGAGTACGGCTAGTATTACATAATACCACGTTTTTTGTTAACTCACTTAGTTTCTTGTAGTTTTGTTTGTCTATTCAATAGCAATTTGGATATCGAGCTCAGTCTAACTTCTGTTTAGCCAAAGACTGTACTAAGTCCCGCCATAAGTTCTGTTACAAATGAAAATGAATTTTTTTAATGAAGTAATGTAATATTATTAAAATTTATACCTAAATATTTATTAAAGTCTCGGCAAAAAACAAAAAGAAAAATCTATTCGAAATGGCCACCTTTGGCTTTTATACAAGCCTTTAATCTTTTTGGGCCACGAATTTACGCGATTTACGCACTGTTTCCAAGCGAAATTTCACCACTTGTAAATTCTTGTAAATTAATATTAAAAATTATACAGTATTAATAAACTATATAAAACTGAACTCTCTTTTCACTCAATGATACTGAACCACACTGAAGACATTTTTTTTTTTAATACTAAAGAGTTTTAAATAATCAAGGTTTTTCTTTACATTTATATTATTAAAATAAAAATATATAAAACCACTTAAAACACACAGCCCTGTCTACCACATGTGTCATTTCATTATGTAACGGCCGACATAGCAGTTTTAATGTCGCTCCTGCGCTACGAAGCATAAATCATAAATTGATTTATTTATCAATATATAAAGAAGAACCCTCGAAAATCTCACATCAGCGATACATCGTGAGTTTCACAGAAATCTTGTATAGGAAATTTCCTATATTGATATCCTTTATCATTTCAAAGAATACTTTGCGTGTTTTTTTTTTATTGCCCTTGTAGGCAGACGAGCATACGGCCCACCTGATGGTGAGTGGTTACCGTCGCCCATGGACTTCAGCAATGTCAGGGGCAGAGCCAAGCCGCTGCCTACCGCTTAATACTCTCCACAAGCCTCGTTTGAAGAAGGACATGTGTTCGTATAAGTTAAAATTGTCTTCAGTTGTTTTTGTCATTTCATTGGAAATCAGTATCATTGTTTGTTAGTATCAACAGCTTTTATTCTCGTACTGTTAGTTGAAGGGACGCATCTCTTCACTCCAATGATCTGAGTGTCTAAAATGAGCATTATATTATTGACCTATAGGCCTTGTCGTCACTCAAACACAACCGTCCTCTTTATTCAAATGTCTATTTTCTACTCTACTAACATTTTATTCATCGATCATTGTGTTTTATGAACAATATAAAACTAACATTATAACTTCTAAAATCATATTATTATATAACCGAAACTCATTCTATCTCCAGATACACGTTATTATCCTTTTAAACATTTCCTTCGTATACATACCAGTTTATTACTCGTAGATCTGCGCCATAAGTTTTAATTTTTAGTAGTAAGCCTTTATTGCTGATACTAAACAATGATATTCGTAGTAGTCGTCGTGGCCTAGCAGATAAGACGTCCGGTGCATTCGTGTTGAAGCGATGCACCGGTGTTCGAATCCCGCAGGCGGGTACCAATTTTTCTAATGAAATACGTACTCAAGAAATGTTCACGATTGACTTCCACGGTGAAGGAATAACATCGTGTAATAAAAATGAAACCCGCAAAATTATAATTTGCGTAATTACTGGTGGTAGGACCTCTTGTGAGTCCGCGCGGGTGGGTACCACCACCCTGTCTATTTCTGCCGTGAAGCAGTAATGCGTTTCGGTTTGAAGGGTGGGGCAGCCGTTGTAACTATACTTGAGACCTTAGAACTTGTATCTCAAGGTGGGTGGCGCATTTACGTTGTAGATGTCTATGGGCCCCAGTAAAGGTGGGCTGTGAGCAAATTGTTTTAACTTAAATCTAATCTAATACATCGGGTTTCCCGGTTCGGTGATCAACGTGTCCTGTGACACATATGGAAGAGGCCTATAAGTTTTAATTAATGATTGATAAATAGCGTTCACAACTCTTTTTGCGACCAATTCTTTTTCTTTTCATATTTACTGAACATTTTTCGTCGAAATTGTGAAATCAGTCCATGATTAGTAATAGAACGAAACTATTTTTCGTAAAAATTACGGATAAAGTGCCGCACTTAGTACTATCTGGTTGGTATTATTTAGTAATGGTGTTAGTGTACCCAAAACTACACGGTACTTAGTTAATTCACTTCAGCGGCATCCTTGACCACTTAAGGAAGCGAAATGGACTGTACATATATGGGATTTATGTAAAATGTGGTAATTGTAGAGAAGCCTTTGACAAAATTTGCGGCGCTGATCGGATGAAAACAATGATCCTTCATTTTCATCATCCTCCACTGACCCAGAATTCTAAGAGCTATTGCGTAGACTTTCGGCAGCGTCAGCGACTTTTTCATTTCTAGGCTGGATGACCCTTACTTTTTACGGTATACCACTAATTAAAAGTTGTTATTTTAGCGAAATATCGTGTAATGTTAACAGCGGCGCTACAAAAAGTATTTTGCGTAACATTTTGCGCAGTGCGTTCGACGTCTACGCTTGGGGAGTTCGGATAAGCTCGGCAAGGTTATGCTTGGGTTGGGACATGTAGACTATTCTTATCCTTGGACCCGCGTTCTGCTCCCAGCATCTACAGACCGTCAGACCTTCAGATCCCACATACCCCGCGTGCTCCCTATGCGCGGACGCCTCGAAGTAGGTTCGGCACACGGCCCCGAAAAAAATGTATATAAATAATAAGAAAGAGAAGATCAGTCATAGTTTTGGTGCTATTAAATTATAGGTTTACAATATTCAAGAATCAGTGACTACAATACCTGGATTTAAGTATCTTATAACAACTAAGATCTTCTTCCCAGAATAATTTTCGTTACATGGATGTATTATTATTATATTATCTGGAATAAAGGAAAACATTTCACAAAAATACAAATGTATGAAATAGTTTTTATACATGATTAAAAATATATACCCAAATATTGTTCAGTAAAGCGCAGATCTATCAGAGTTCATAGACACTGGAACGAGAATTCCGCAAACGATTTTGAGAAAATATGTCTCGGTTTTGTTGTCTCATCCTTCTAGACGGATAAAACTTGACGATCCCAAAAGGCCAAATGGTGGTACTTACCCGTGTAGGTACAGAATGGGCCCAAGAACCAGTTTTTACAAGAGTTAGCTATATAAGAATTAGCTATATTATATGCTTACGTATGCTTTATAGTACACCAGAATTCCCAGATAAAAAGACATAAAATATAGGTGCTATAGGTTATAATATACCAATACATGATTATATGTATCACTCTTAGAATAACGCTACATACTTATTCCAAAATAACATTATGCTCTTATTGGCCTTTTGTGGATGACACCCAAATATTTTTTACTTCAAGATTTTATGAGATATCAAGAGTACCAAGTCTTTTATTAAAATGGCTATCACATTAGAGCACTATTTTTCTAGCTTTATTCCCTTCGTTTCTTTTTATCTGTAGTTTGATAAAGGGATCGTAAATATAGGTAACAAAATGGATGGAAGTCGAGTCGCATCCAGCCATTTACATCAACGTTTGCTTTAAACGGCTAAAGTTAGTAAGGATTTCGGCAAAGTTGCTTTGTCCCTTGATTTGTAACTTCAGCAAAGTGGGACGAGATCGAGAATTAATTGTCCCTCCGCCTTTTGGGATTCACTTGTCTCTGCCGATTCCTCAATTGATTATGATATTTCAAGAAATATATCTGGGTTGTGGGATGACTCTAATTGGGGAATTCGATTCGATTAGCCAAGATTATAAAAGATTTTAGGTTTGATGGTGTAAGTAACATCTTATGCCTAAATATGAATGAAATTCACCGTGAATAGCATCATTGCCGGGATTTTTATACCAGCATACTTCGATCGTCAATCGGCATTTATTATTGCAAATCTACACGACTGCCTACCGCTATGCTGCATATTTCTATTGCTAAGAAATCATGATTATTACTGATGGAAGGATCTCTTGTGAGTCCGCACGGGTAGGTATCACCGCCCCGCCTATTTCTGTCGTGAAGCAGTAATGCGATTCGGTTTGAAAGGCGGGGCACCCGTTGTAACTATACTGAGACCTTAGAACTCATATCTCAAGGTGGGTGGCGCATTTACGTTATAGATGTCTATGGGCTCCACTAACCACTTAACACCAGGTGGGCTGTGAGCACGTCCACCCATCTAAGCAATAAAAAATAAAAAATAAAAAATTCGCCGTCATATAACTAAAATTTCGACATTATCCATCAAAATGCGTCGCAGTATCGAAGGTGTCCAGTGTATGGACTCCAGTAAACATTTAATACTAAGGCCGTAAGTTCACTTACCTCGCTATAGCAAAAGAGTGATATAAATCAGTAAATAAAAAGGAAATTAATACAGTTCAATCACAATGAGTACAAAAGCGTGAAATTTACTTGTGCTGCCACTGCCTGCCCCTAATTTGTCGCTGTTATATAAATGGATTCTACATAACGTAAATCACTATACTTTTTTCAATTATCTAATCGTTGAAAGTCTAACTACCACTATATGTACCATCGGATCGGAATCGCGACCCTCTGAGAAAATCCGGTGAGAAACTCAGTGGGTTGTGTCTGTAAGCTTGTCCGCACGACGAACTCTTTGTCGGCAGCACCGGAGGAATCTACAAGACCAGTTTCTGGCAACCCTGGCTTTGCTTTTACCCCTTGCCTGGGTCGGATATGGCACCGCGTCATTAAGTAAGCTGTAGTGTCTTCTAATGCAGTGTGAGATAACAATCACTGAACTTACAAAAGAGAGCAATGATATAAGATAGACTTATGTGGATTAAATAGTAGTATTCTTTGAACTCCCCTAAGGTAGACTGTTAGAGAATGCCTATGGCATTAAGTCCGCCTTTATACTTTCTAGTATAAGAAGTTATAAGTAATAAATAAATAGGATAGATAATATGGATTTTAAAACAGCAACGAGTGGTACTTACAAACATCTTATATCTATTTTTACCGCGAAGCATGTTTGAATATTACCCCAGTAAAATTTCACTTTGAGCATTAACGTAATTGTCTATAAGTTCTGATTGCCACCTAAACACATATCGGAACGTGAATTGAGAGCGTCTCTAGCACAGAGACATAAAAAACATGCTTTGAAATACTTTTTTTCGTACAATTGGCGACATCTTGAATACTTACTAATGTCTAATAACAAGAACCTTATTACAGCCGCAAAATCCTTTAAAATAACGTAAAAAAAAAAATTAACTCCCCAAACATTTCGTAAATAAAATTAAACACGGGTTAAATGGTGAAAAAATATTTACTTTTTCACTTGTTGCTTCACGTATTTTTTGCCGGGAAATGTCATTTGGCTACACAAAAAGTAAACAAACAGAGCGCTCAAACAGATCTGGACGAATCTAGAGTCTCACTTGTAAAAATATTTAACATGATGTTAGGCACGAGTCAGTCGAGCATCACGTGGTGTGGATTTCGTGAATTAATTTTGAACAACGATCTTTATATCGAACGTTTATCTTTCATGTTAATTTCCAAATATTATAGATACGATTTCATGATATTTTTGCTTATAATATTGTTACGCCGGTAAGAGTAACGCCATCTATCGCCGAATAGTCGAACGAATATCGAAGGATCTAAGTAGCACCTAGAACGCTCGAGAAGTACAACGCCATCTACTGTCAGATAGCGGAAGCACAATACCTGAAATGTGTGGAGTATTCTCGACGATTGTAGGTATTTCGTCTCGACTATAAAAGCGTGACAGAGATGGCATGCAGTCAGTCAGTAATCGGAACTACTCGAAGCGAAACAGCGAACGGATCACCTGAAGCAAAGCGGAAGAAGCGAATTGAGAGTCAAAGTGTTTGTTGAGTGTTTTAAGTGTTGAATACAGTGTTAAGTTGTACTCTGGTAGAGTTTTTATTTATCCCGAACCCCAGCGCGTAACAATATGAAGTTTAATAGCATTCTAAACAAACAATTAAGGTGTCAAGTTAAGATCAGAAAGCGTTAAGCTAAGCTATGCCTCTGACGATGTTAACGTCGAGCAGTACTCATCTGTCAATAAGGTTTTTCTTTTTCCACAGGAGAAAATCGCCGGATCCCCGACAGTATGTGGGAGTCGAACCTCAACAATCAATCAACAACAGCAACAATCTCAAAAAAAACATTTTCATGCAAACCGCAAGAAATTACCACTATCAAAAAAATATTAGCTAGAAAACATGTAATCCCGCTGAAAATACACGCGTTCGTGTATTGTATAGAGCGCATCGATAATGACGTGTTTACATCATAGAGCAAGAAATGTAGACATTCCACTATCGTTTACTTTTTTTTTATTGCATAATGTGTGGACGAGCTCATAGCCCACCTGGTGTTAAGTGGTAATGGAGCCCATAGACATCTACAACGTAAATGCGTCACCCCCCTTGAGATATAAGTTCTAAGGTCTCAGTATAATTACAACGGCTGCCCTACCCTTGAGACCGAAACGCATTACTGCTTCACGGCAGAAATAGGCAGCGTGATGGTACCTACCCGTGCGGGCTCACAAGAGGTCCTACCACCTATAAAAGTAGATAACGCGAGTGACGAAGGGCGCAGTGTCATCAACCTCATAAAAAGCACAGCCGTGCTCTTCAAAAGGAATCGCCTTTCCGACACTACATCGAGTATCTCCTCCTGTATTAGGCAAAATACCATTCCCGTCATAGTTCTCTTTATCCAACCTACAATATATCTTGGGCTGATAATACTTACTTAGGTCACCCTCGACATAGGCATGACATTTCATCCCCACATACAGACAATCTTTAACGAGTCCGCCTTCTTGTTCATAAACCAAGTCACAGGTTTAATACTGCGCGTGCTATTTACTTTTTAAAAGTTTTCTTCACAAGTGCTCACGATTGACGAGCCATTAGAATTTAACTTACATTATTACTGATGTGAGTGACGGTTTGCGTTTAAAATGTTTAGTTCTTTCCTCCAAGCACTAATAAGGGAAATCCATAGACCCATCTACAAAATCATATTTGTTCTATGTCACCTTGAAAAGGAAAACCCGTAAAGACGTTTTCCCGTAGCGGATACGGACTGAAGGAAATTCAGTCGTAAAACCATCGAAATGATAACGCTATAAATAAGTTTGACTTGCGATCTCTGGGTATTTGTTCTAATAATATCAAGCTGACGTCCACTTTGGGTAGCACCAAGTTTTTCTCCTTTGAAGGCAGATGATCTACACCTGATGATTACTAGTGACTGATGCACACTTTACTGGTGGTAAGACCTCTTGTGAGTCCGCGCGGGTAGGTACCACCACCCTGCCTGTTTTTGCCGTAAAGCAGTAGTGCATTTCGGTTTGAAGGGTGGGCATCCGTTGTAACTATACTTGAGACCTTAGAACTTATATCTCAAGGTGGGTGGCGCAGTTACGTTGTAGATGTCTATGGGCTCCAGTAACCACTTAGCACCAGGTGGGCTGTGAGCTTGTCCAACCATCTAAGCAATAAATAAAAAAAAACACGGACATTTATAAAGCCAGATAACTAAGCCGTTGTTTGCAGCTAAAACCAGATCTGCGTTAGTGGATACTATAGCCAATAAACATCATATATACCACTACCACCTATGAGGTCGATGAATGATAAGAGGTTGAAGTCTCAATTCTATTGTGTAGCGATCATCGTAGTCTTACAGCTGTAAAGCATGAGGTCCTTGCGCTGAGAATATGGCGCTAGCCGTATGGCCTCACTTTACGACCCACAAATAAAACAGTTTAAGTTCAATTTGATATGATTCATTAATGTCAACTTCGAGTCGAGTGGTTAGTGATTTGGTCTATTGTATCGCGAATTTCTGGCTCGATTCCTAGACTTAGCGAAGGCGTTCGTTTCGGGTTAGCAATAATAATTTCACCATTTCTCATAACTAGAACCTCGCTAAGACAAAAAAATAATTGATAATTTTAGACCTTGTGTAATCAGATATAACCTAAAATGCTACGGGTGTCTTTCGTGATCCCCCAAATCTATATATATAAAAGAAAGTCGTGTTAGTTACACTATTTATAACTACAGAACGGCTGAACTGATTTGGCTGAAAATTGATGAGGAGGTAGCTTAGAACCAGGAGAAGGACATAGGATACTTTTTATCACGTTCCCATTGGGACGTGTCATAAAACGTGGTATAACAAAACGCAACTGATATGTAATAATAAAACGCAACTGACAGCTACACGTAATATATTCTATGGTTAATTATAGTAGAATTTTGAAGTTGACCGGTTGATGTGTTTGAAACAAACCGTGTGGCGGAACAAAGTTCGCCGGGTCCACTAGTATCTAATGAAGACTAAGCTAACACAGTCGTCATCGATGCTCTGACGGTGACCACAGATAATTGAAGATGAAGATTTTAACTATACTGAGATCTTAGAACTCATATATCAAGGAGGGTGGCGATATTTACGTTGTAGATGTCTTTGCGCTCCGGTAAACACTTAGCACCAGGGTTGTGAGCTCGTCCATCCATACATGCAATAAAACATAATCGTTTAAAAAACCTAACAAAATACATTGTTATAGAAAATCCGACAAAAAATTAGAAAATAGATTTTAATAAATTTGAATTAAAAATAGTGTAAGAAAAAAATATTTTATTGTAAAAAAAGCGTGGCGTGCTTTTCAGAATATTATCAAAATAACCCTTCTACTCATATCTGTTCATAAAATATTTATAACTACTGTTATCATGCACCCCACGCTTTTTTTTACAAAAAAATTATATATATCGACGCTTGAAAGGCAAACGTGACTAAGCGGCAATGCGTGAACTTTACAGCAGACTAATTTAAAGTTGAAATACCTGAAAAAAAATCTATTTTAACGAATCTAGCTCTAGGATTGAAATGATTTTAATAGACCTAGATAAATTTTTTTTGCGCATTGAATATGGTTATTGCCTATCATTTATGTAGAAAGCAGTTATTGTCGCTTAGTCACGTTTGCCTTTCAAGCGTCGATATATATATATAAGATCAGATTAAGACGACTTTTGAATCCAGCATCAATGTCGCTATCCACTGCGCGGAGGACAGGAGTGAATGGAGGAACATAGTCCTAACAAAAGTGCTCCGTAAAGGTCATGACCCTCAGCACTGAAGAATACAACGCACGGAGGAGGATATATATATATATGTAACCTCTATACGATTAATCCTTAAAGAGGTTGATATGTTATTTATATCATTCTTCTATAGATGACATAAATAGAATTTCGATTATTGAAACATTAGACATATAAAGAGCATTTTTGCAATATTAAAATATAAAAAGATATAAAAATAATGGTGAAGCAATAGCTTTAAATGTTGTTTCTCTTTATAAGAGCAACTCAATTGCTATAGTTTTACAAAGCTAAACTGTATTTTGATACAAATAAAATAATACATTATATATATGTCGGAGCAGGCCAGGTATGGCTGAGCGGTAGTTTCGTCATCACTCGTATTCGATTGAACTCAGTTTAGTTAATAAAACTTTTTGAATAACAATTATTGAAACTCAACACACACAACTTTCACAATGACAGGATAAACCGACAGTTTCGTTGCACATACCGACAGACCGACTGACTAAGACGGACGGAATGACTGTCTGANCGCGCAAAACATGGCGGATTTTCGGCCTCATTAGACGGAGACGGAGACATTTACGTATATTCATGTTTCATTTTATGTACGCACTGAAATACTGTTATATTGTTTTCTTGCGAGTTAAAGTGCTGAGTAAGAACGAGATAGATATATGTTTATGTGTGTGCCTTCAAAATGGGTGCTATTTATATAAGCAATTGTACGTATAGAGCAATATGTCGTGTCCCTACTATATAGGTCTATGCTATAATCTTACTCAGAGCGTTCACTCATGAATATGACAATGACATTTGCCACAACATTGGCAGTGACATCTCATGTGATGTTCGATTGTCATTTCTTAACATCCTCCACACCAAGAAAAAAGGAAAAATCAAATTACAAAGTATGCATGTAGGGTTATTTGGAACGCACTCTTAGCTTATTTAGTTATACAATGAATTACACACAAGTATGCCAACGAACATAAAAATTTAAAATGTGTTTCAAATTGTTCAAACATTACAAATTTTCATCCCTTACAGTCTTATTATTCTAATTAGCATATCAGAAAGGTCATTTACTTATAACTATGTAAATTAACAATAACAAAATCAATATACATCTTTTGCAAATACAATAATAGTATTTTACTATAGCTACTGAGAAACTTATTCATTTACCTAACACATTTAAACAAAATCACGAATTAATAAATTGTAGGCGCGTCTTTTTTTACAAAACACAAGCGCAATAATAGTTCTTTTAATTAGCATCTGACAAACATATAATTCACTTATCATAAGTCATCTTTTTTTTTCATCTACAACAAAACTAGAATTAAATCAATTTTAATTATTATTTAGATAGTTTTATCAAAATCAATATAACACACAGATAACGAAATGAGTTTTATTTAAATAATAAAGAAAGTTTGAATCTGGAGAGCTGAAATAAAGTGTACATCTACATGTCAGAGGAAGCAATGAGTCGAGTTGATTCTTGTTTACATGCTTAATGTTTATTATTATTAGTTTTACGTTGTAATTACTTTTATAATTCCTAATTCTATTTTATCTTGTTTGTTACGTTTTTCTATAACTTTAAAACCTTTCATAAAAATAAACTGTAATAAAAGGTCCCATAACTGTAAATCACGTAGGCAGCGACCAATCAGAGCAGAGCGTCTTGTCTCGAGCGTGGTCGAGGCGCCATCTTCACTTTGGAGAAAGCTTGTATTGTGGTGTGACGCATTTTGTGAGCATAAAAACGTATCGAGTTGGATCGTTGGATATAGTTAAAGTGAGATTGGTGCACCGAACTCGCTGCTCGGTCTAAACTGTTGTATTCTTACAATATTACCGTGGTATAACAAAATATTGTATAAACTGAATTAAACTACTGATAAAACGGCATCCATTGTGTTTTGTGCTCGCACTTTAACCCCATGACGCCCACTAAGCCCGCAGCCACTAATGGCGATGTCGACGAGGAG
>NW_021011500.1:1350708-1371941 GCF_003987935.1 Bombyx mandarina
GCTCATAGAGCGAAGAGCACACAAGACTGGCTGGCGGCGCGTGAAATCGACTTCATCCGGCACGAAGACTGGCCCTCCTCCAGTCCAGATTTGAATCCGTTAGATTACAAGATATGGCAACACTTGGAGGAAAAGGCGTGCTCAAAGCCTCATCCCAATTTGGAGTCACTCAAGACATCCTTGATTAAGGCAGCCGCCGATATTGACATGGACCTCGTTCGTGCTGCGATAGACGACTGGCCGCGCAGATTGAAGGCCTGTATTCAAAATCACGGAGGTGAGGTCATTTTGAATAAACTTTAGTGTATATAGAATCTATGTTTTGTTAAGTTCATTTTGGTATATGAATGGTTACATAATGAATAAACTTGTTTCAATTATTTTACATTAAACATGTGATAGAATTTATGACCTGACTAGGTCTATATATATATCAGTGTCTACATAGTTAATTATGTACAGCGTCAAAGAAATCTTGGCAATTCGTATTGACTTTAAATATACTAAAAAAACTTTTGATCCGGAGAATCCCTTCTCTGTAACATATTATATGTATATATGTTTTATGCGGTTCCGTATGAGGATCGGCTTTCGTTCCCACCTCATCGCATTTCCAGGGCGCCGTAAATACGGCCTTTGGTTAAATCTCATTTATTTCATGAATTATTCCGTTATAAGGTTCTTTGAATACTAATATATTGAACCCTATCTTCTTTATGTGGGAATGACGAGTTTGATATATTCCAGCTATAAAACCTGGGATATAGAAAGGGGATACAGGGCCTTATTATCGTATCTCTTTCATGAGCTCATTTGAAGGGCTCGCGTCCTAATAGGTCTAGAATCTAGAGTCTGAATGAAGGTCTACAAATTTGTGTCACATTTTAACAAAATAATAAAATAAAATTGGATATGTAAAGAAAATTTTCGGCAAAGATTTCTAAGGTGTATATTTGTCATTGGAAATAATAAACTAATTATGAAATTAGATAAAAAAAAAATTGGTAATAATGGCAGTCGCGAGAGGTAAACAATGATTGCATGACTACATCGCTGTAACACAGACAAATGGCGGTACCCAGTTTGGGCACACAATTTTACGCCACAGCCCATAATTAGAACTATAGAATAATTATACGTCGTGGAACATCAAGCCCGAACCGACTTAGACGTGTTCGAAAATGAAGGTTGGCGACACTATGAAATATCAATGTCAGTTGAGTTTGAGCGTGGGTTTAAAATTGTCATTTGGTAATTTAGCCTTACCATACCCGATCCTGTGGACCGAATGGTAAACAGTCGACGTCGCCCTAAACACGTCATTACGGATCCTTCCGATACATTAACGGTGCTATTAGGTACCTCAAGCACCGGTCACCGTCCTCGCCAAACCCGTTGCTTGCGACGAAGGACTCGACGAGTAAATTAACCCATAGACACAGCCCACTGAGTTTCTCGCCGAATCTTCTCAGTGGGTCGCGTTTCCGATCCGGTGGTAGATTCTGCGAAGCACTGCTCTTGCTAGGGCCAGTGTTAGCGACACTCCGGTTTGAGCCCCGGGGGCTCACCTACGCGTCAAAGAGAAGCTGAAATAGCCTCTCAAGGCATAGATAGGGAAAAAAATTAACCTCACTTTTGGACTAAAGACCAGACTAAACGGTCGTCCTGCCACCTTCGCTCCGGTCTCGCCGCGCGTTCCAGTAATAATCTATTTCCATCCGATTAATGCGTGATTTTGATTTCATTATTGGTTAACTCAATCTCATCATCATCATCTCAAAATAAACCTGAGGAGTGCATGCCGAAAACTTACGTTATCTGCCATGTATTATCTGCCCTACGTGGCGAACTGAAGTAATTATGTCAATTTCTGTCTTCGATCTTTTTACTATGACGCCGGAATAGTAGACTCTGGGAAAGACGAATCTGTAGATACTGAGAATGAATCTATTTCTCAGAGACCTAAAAGACTAAAGCTTACATTAACAAACAAACTTTGTAGTCGTCATGGCTTAAAGGATAAGACGTCCAGTGCATTCGTATCGAGCGATGCACCGGTGTTCGAATCCCGCAGGAGGGTACCAATTTTTCTAATGAAATTGTGATTGTGAGTCTGCATACTCATGGCGGGCAGGGCGGTGGTACCTACTCAGGTACCACCGCCCTGCCTATTTCTGCCGTGAAGCAGTAATACGTTTCGGTTTGAAGGGTGGGGCAGCCGTTGTAACTATACTGAGACCTTAGAACTCATGTCTCAGAGAGGGTGGTGGCATTTGCGTTGTAGATGTCTATGGGCTCCAGTAACCACTAAATACCAGTGGGCTGTGAGCTCATCCACCTGTCTAAGTAATAAAAAAAAATTGATGGTTCGATTTTACTATATTATTCTTTGGTATCTGTAAGTAGTCAAATGAAATGCAACGATGAAGTTAACAGGGATAATCAAATATGAGTTACAACTCTGTCATTTAGTACGATTTAGTAGAATACTGAAAGTTTAGGCGATTTATTACCGAATGCCACACACACGTGCGGTTTACATAGTCAGTTTTGTTTGGTACATGTCATAATCGGGTAGCGAATTGTTAAAAAGATTCAAATATAATTAATGCCTATTTACATATATAACTTAGATATTTGTTTAGACTAAAACCTAAAAATATATATTTCTAGTTCATAAAAATATGTAAATTGCTTTTAAATGTTATCGTATATAATCGATAAAGCAAAATTAGAGGTGGGCAAATATCCGTAATGTAGTGGAGATAAAATAGCAATAAAAAAGCTAGATTCCACCACGATAGCTCCTACTATTAAAATTAAATAATATCAATAATGGTTGTATAAATCGGACCACACTGTTCTTGAAAAATCTCGATTTTCCTAACGAAAAGTATACCAACGTGCATTTAGATTTTTTCTATCAAAACGAATTTCTTGTTTTCCTATCTTAACTATATTGTTTAAAAAAAATCAAGATGAATATTGCACCTTAATTTTAGGATTCAGATCCCGATCTCTTAGATGCTCTTCGCAAGGAAAAACTTATATCACAGACTTATATCAAACATATATCAGTCAGTAATCGGAAGTACTTGAAACGAAACAGCGAACGGAGCACCTGAAGCGAAGCGGAAGAAGTGAATTGAGAATTTTAAAGTGTTCTGTGTGTGTTCTAAGTGATAAATACAGTTTTAAGTTGTATTTTAGTGGAACATTTATTTATCCCGAACCCCAGCGCGTAACAGTATTATACTTAGAACAAGAAAAGAAAAAGCATATTATTCTTCATATAACAGCTGTCAGCTTATACATTAGACACGGGACAAGTAGGTCATCGATTAGCGGTTACCGCCTTATAATAATTCACGGCCTTGCTAGCTGATTGGCGAGGCCCCTATCTGCTTAGTACAGTCGCCACGGGATTTACTATACGATTGTGTTACATTTACATTACTAAGGGATATGTGTATCTAGTAACATGTTGGTTTTTATTTCACACACGCATGTATATATTGGTAACGCCATTTTAGGTCTGATATTAAAAGATTTTACGCACCTATAGAACCTCATTTGAGATTGCTATATCAGAATTTATATTATCTGTGACACTAAAAAAGTTACCGCCAAAAGATGAACTAGTCAAAAAAGTGGAACCGCATGAAATGCTGTGAAAATAAATTTTATTAATTAACGCAAAATTTAGTAGTATCGCGTGTTTGTTTAAGTACATACACCGTTCTCGATAGATAAAGTTATGACGTCGAACACATAAGGTTGCTATCATCAGACATATGTAGGTACAATGATCTTCATACATTTCCTCTCAAGACGTAAAACGCCATAGATAGCTAGTGAATATCTTCTTTATTAATTTTGTGGCTATTGCATTTTTTTTATTTTTTTTTTGTGGTTTATTCAGCTGTAAATATGTAATGGTAGTAGTTTATTGACTGCTTAGCATTGACTGTGGGGAAATGAAACAAAGCCACTGGATGCAGCTTCTTGGATTCAACCAAAAATTCCACTGAACTTTCACTTAGTAGCCAACTTGTAACGGAGACTTTATTTCGTCCCATCACATTTAGTATCATTTAATTTCATCCCAATTGATTAAAGTCTCAAATTATTTTAACATTCAAAAAACCGGTTATGTAAATATGTACAATTGAAGATTTTTATAAACTCGATACTGGCAATAATAGCGTCCCAAGAAGCCAATTGCCATACTTAAAAAGATAAGAGAAAGACTACAATTCACAACTAACCACAGATGAATCGGATGGTAATGGATGTCTTTTGTGAGATGACTCCAATTTTCTCAACTGGCTTAATCAAGTATTATCATTCTATACGTAATAATGACAACCATAGAAAAACCTGGAGTAGCATTTATAAATTTGACAGCGGGGCAGGCTGAATGTTCTCACTTTGTTGTTGCGACTGTTGTCTTACTGCGACAAGTAGGTTTGTTTTTATTGCTTAGGTGGGTAGGCGAGCTCACGGCCCACCTGGTGTTAAGTGGTTACCGGAGTCCATAGACACCCACCTTGAGACATGAGCTCCAAGGTCTCAGTTTTTACCGTACAACGGCCGCCCCACCATTCGAACCGAAAAGCATTACTGCTTCACGGCAGAAATAGCCAGGGTAGTGGTACCTACCCGTGCGGACTCACAAGACGTCCTAGCACCAGTAAAAGAAAGTAGTAGGTATAGAAATATAATCAGATTCAAGTTTTTACTTACACCACCAAAATATTGACACTTACTAGGTAACTTATCATACAGTTCTTTAGCTTGAACGAGTTTGACAACGAAATTCAGTTACATATTTTAGCTTGTGGTTTCACCGACGAAGATAAATCTATCAACTCAAACGTTTACTTAGGACACATTTTTTATTCACATCGCGGCCTGCTCAATGTTTGAGCACAATTTAGTTGCTGTAAGGTGGGCATGACCCAACTTATGTAGTGAGGGTTTTCTTTGCCTACCTGTCAGTAGTCTCGAAAGGCTATTCTGACTTTATCATGACTGAGTGACGAGATCACGAGGTTAAGCCTGAAAGAATTTGCTAACATCTGTCCTAGCGAGAGCAGTGCTTTGGCGATTCTAACACCGGATCAAATCGCGACCCGCTAAGAATACATAATTTATGGCGGCTACGACAAGAGTGTTATCGTCAGTGCCGCTTTCTAGGGGAAGCGTTCTGACGCTGCATTTAGATAATTAGGGATGATTCTAACTCCAAGCCCTTGTAAAATTAATTATCGAAAATTTATTTTACATATGTTCTGTTCACGAGTTGGGTCACTCTTAAGACGTTTGTAATAAAATCTTTCGAAAAAATTTATGCCTATTAATATATTGTTCGGTGATTAATATACATAGTTTCGATAATTGATCGATCTGTATTTTATGTTCTAATGTTATGTTTTGAGCTAAAGATAAGAGATAATTAAAAAGAGAGTATTCAATCTAATTTAATGCGTTGATCCTATGTATCTATTTTGTATCATCATAATGGCATGTGTTCTTGAAACTATAGTAATAATTACCAGTTTCGTAAGGGTAAATAAGGATTATGTCCTGATAGTGCATATTAACAATTACACTTTTTTATTAATATTTTTCCAAGATACTTTGGAATATCGTACTTCATGCTACTTACTTTATGAAGTGATGAGCTTTCTGCATAAACTTTAAATCTCAAAACAAACAGGGTAAAAAGTTTAAAAACACCGATTTTTCTGTACTTTTATTTCAGACCAGATAATATATCAAGAAAATTATTTAAATCTTGATTTTAAAACGACGAAGTTCCATATGACCGTTCTTTTGAACCATAGGGATGAATTAATAAATAAATAAAACATTCCTTTTTGGATGCTTACACTATAAAATTTTATAGCATTTCCTTAGACCCTGCGTTGACGAATTATCAGAGTAATGACAAGTAATGAAATATATACAGATGATAACTTGGATTTAGCTGCCAAAAACATACACACAGGAAAATGGGAACTTTGTACGGATACTTGTCGTTCAACATCAAGCTTTAGAAGCTCATTCTTTAGAATAGTTATCATATGAGTGTCTACTATTGAGCAGTTTGTTCTCTTTTTAGTTTTTGGACAATGCATATTTTACGAACGTATTCTACCAAGCATCCAGATTCTTGCACTAATCTCAATACGACGGAATATTCGAAGCGTCCGTAATCAAATGTATAAGATTGGAACCAAAACTGTATTCCCAGAATGCATTTAGAAGAATACAAATATAACTAGGACAGTGGTATATGGATGCAGTCAGCACAGGACCGATCTTTGTGGCGAGGCTTAGGGGAGGCCTATGTCCAGCAGTGGACGTCTGTGGGCTAACAATAATATGTATTATTATAATAATAGTAGTGTCAATTAAAAACACTAAAAATCCAAAAAAAAAACATTATAAAATATTAATCAAAACCCAAATGATAGATACATCTAGCACCGAAATCACGAATAGATATTCGATGAGTTTTCTTGTCATCCCCGAGGCCTTCCAATTGCTCCAACTTTCCGACTTCACAAATTTCCCTCCAAGTCTTTTCTATTTCCCTCGTCGAAAAGTCAGGCGTGCCTATTTATCACACACCCGCTGAATAAAAGATGTACGTACGAGGTCGGACGGACCTCCATGTATATGTTATTTTAGCGTGAAAATTTTGAATTTATATTACAGATTAATGATAAAGTTTGGATTTAATCTTGCACATTATAATAAACGGTATTCCAATAGGATTAAGGCTGACTCTATAAAATATCTTAGTTGTTAGAATAGGGACAAGTAACCTCATCAAAAACATCCAACAAGTTCACCAACATGTGCTTCATCTATCTAATCCTTGTGTCACTGAAAATCATTTCATACATCACAAGTCCTATACTAATATTTGGATTCGCTTCGACGCTCGCCAACATTGTGTTCAGATTATTTACTCTGTACCTGACCAGACGAGGGTCATATTAACTCTAGCCAGTGATTTAACATTAGCATCAATATCGAAAATTTGACTTCACATAAATTACAGTACATAACATTTGAACGCTGTAAGAAAATAATGAATTACAAAGAGGAATAGAAGAATTTTAATAATAATTTATTATTTAATTTATGATTGTTATTAAATCTTGTGGAAAGAAAGGTAAATATATATTATATTCCAATAATGTAAACAGTAGGTGACCAATAGGATCAGTGTTATCTGTCCAAGGATGCCAATACACCTCTGTGTATAAATTTACCAGATACTTATAAAATTTTCAGTAGCTTCTTAACTTCACCTTGGACCGCTATTATTACCAGTATTTTACTAACAAAGTCGACTTCCATCAAAGTTGATACACCTGACAGCATTATCCTTTTTAAATTAGATTCCTTAAAAAACGGTACCAATAATGCCATTGTCATTTTTCCGAAACCATTGTGGAGTCCGAAGTTTATTTAACTTTGTTCAGGTAAACCTTTTTTTTTCTCATCCTTAACAAAGGACAAAGTAATAAAGGGTTTTTTGAATGGCACGTGTCTTATTTCGGCCAGTTTTTGTGAAACGATTTTGTTTCATGGTCTATAAAAAAATTCTCATTAAATTCCGAGCTCTTTGACTATAAAATCTCTTTTGATTTAATGAAGTAAACGATGAAAGAATCAGCTTTGAATGCAACTACCTGTCATCCTATTTTCAAACTTTTTCAGCTTAACTTTAAGCTTGTCTTCACCGCTAGTAGTTGGAATAGCCCCTTAGGCTACTAACGTTTAGTTGGGAAAAAAGTTCAGGAAGAGAAAAAGGCTTTCCTTTTTGAAAATGAATATTTTGCACAGAAAATATAATTCACAAAAAACACCAGCCAAATAATTAAAAAGTGGTTACCATGTCACAAGAACATTAAAGTACTCTAAAATCCTAAAATCTGCAAAGTTGTAAGTAGACAATGTCTTGATTGTGCTCCTGGCATTGCTAAGATCCACGGTGGCTAAATCATCAGGTGAAACGTATGGTCGTCTGCCTACAAATACAATCAAAATTAATATCTGGGATATTCTTACTCCTAAAAACTTAATGTAACGTAACGTAAAAACTATACCGTGCTTTCATTTAATCTTTCGTTTCAAAGCTAGCTGATACCCTTATTGCATCGATTCGTTCGGATTGTCGATAATCCCGGTCTCACGGATCGTTTGGAACCTCTGGGTCTGCGGAGGGACTTCGGTTCCCTCTGTATTTTGTATCGTATGTTCCATGGGGAGTGCTCTGAGGAATTGTTCGAGATGATAACGGCATCTCGTTTTTACCATCACCCCCCCGCCACCGGAGTAGAGTTCATCCATACTACCTGGAGCCACTGCGGTCATCCACAGTGCGTTTCCAGAGGTCTTTTTTACCACGTACCATCCGGCTATGGAATGAGCTCCCCTCCACGGTGTTTCCCGAGCGCTATGACATGTCCTTCTTCAAACGAGGCTTGTGGAGAGTATTAAGCGGTAGGCAGCGGCTTGGCTCTGTCCCTGGCATTGCTGAAGTCCATGGGCGACGGTAACCATTCACCATCAGGTGGGCCGTATGCTCGTCTGCCTACAAGGGCAATAAAAAATAAATAAAAAAAAAACTCTTATTGCATCACCAACTCCAAGCTTTCCTTAGATATTACTCCCAAACTACTAAAGCGACTCGAAAACAAACCGAAATGTCATAAAATCTAAAAGTATTAGTAAAGCAGCGTTGCAATGTTCCTTGAAATGTCCGACGCGAGTAGACGTCATAATGTCAAATCCGATCTGCGTCGCCTTTAGGATTTTCTTGCATGTCTTCCCTTGCTTTATTAGAGGATTCCAGTACGCGTTGGTGCGGATAAAGATTTTTACCCGGTAAATAGAAAAACAGTATGTAACATTTAATCTTTGCGTGACATAATTTTACTAACGACTATTTTTATTGTTTAGATGGGTGGACGAGCTCACAGCCCACCTGGTGTTAAAAGTGGTTACTGGAGCCCATAGACATCTACAACGTGAATACGCCACCCACCTTGAGATATAAGTTCTAAGGTCTCAAGTATAGTTACAACGGCTGCCCCACCCTTCAAACTGAAACGCATTACTGCTTCACGGCAGAAATAGGCAGGGTGGTGGTATTTACCGGCGCGGACTTACAAGAGTTCCTACCACCAGTAGAACTAGATAGAAAGTAGACTATCTTCAAATAAGCTCCTATAAATAGTATAAACAGTGTATATAGTTACGTATAGAATAGTTACGAGTTAATAGTTTTTGTTCATTCAAAGCAGTAATTAAAATCGAGATATTTTAGAACTCCAATGCCGCTTACTGTCTAATCTTTGAACGAGTGGCCAAAGTTTAAGTGATATATTATTTTTTATAGAGCGTAGTGTAATGTTTAAAAAAAATGAAAATCTACTTATTTAGGTGCGTAATAAAGCTGAATGAAGTCGCGTATGTCATGGCCAGCGAACTTCGAGTAATTCCATTCTCTAGTTGACAGCGGTCGTACGTGGTGGTCGTACACACTAATTGATTCTAACTCTATTATAAACCCAGATTTTTATAATATATTAGTATTGCTCTATTGATCATTAAAATAGTGAATATTCATCATTACAGCCAACTTATTTCAACCTTTTATGAATTTCAATGCCCATTATGGACTCATATGCTGATGGGTTTACAGATCCACAATCAAACGCGATAGTGCGGCCCCCTGACGCCTTCCTAAATTAGGCATTGCTAATTTCCATGAACAACAACAATTTATTCCATACAGTAAGCTGTTGTAAGACATTCAACCGTATTTTTGATAAAAACAATTTCGGCGGTGCATGCACAATGTCCATTGACTTGTCCATATCAATTAATCTATTTAATCTACAGTAGATCTAGTAGATTTTGAGGCAGTCTTCTTCTGAGTCTTCTTGTAGTCATTTGGTTGTCCATTAAATGCTTAGCAAGGTTATTCGGATGGGCTTCCAATCTTACATAATAGGCTTTAGCTCGATGGATTACTTCATGTTTGACTTTTCTTATGGCAAGATCATAATGGATTCTTTCATTTGTAACATACCATGATGCGTTCACTATCATCCTGAGCGTTTTTGATTGAGAGGCATTGCTAATTTCCATGAACAACAACAATTGAAGAAAATTACAAATCAGTCGATTTAGGATTGGCAAAAAAATCAAAATATTCAATACCCCTTGTCTTTGTTTTGACTTTGTCATATTGTTGCGCCCTATCTGCGCGTCGAAGACGGTAACTTAGCTTACTTTACTTTGGTGACGAAATGAGATTTACTTATTGCGCGTACAAAATTGCCTTGTAAAACATCGTTACGTGGTTTAACTGAAAACTTTCTTGAATAAAACTTTGTGTCTTACTCAGCCTTATGGAAATACCTTACACGTTTGGGCTAAAGGGTTGTTCGGAAACACGTAGCATAAGCTCTGTGATTGAAAATTCCATTAGCATCTGGGAACATTTTTGTTTTTTGTTACTTTATCTTAGAAAAATACATTATATGGTTAAGAGGCAAAAGCGGATCTATCTAAAAGGTAATCAATTATTACGCAATGTCATTTTGACACTTGTCATTTTGACACTTCAACACTGGAAAGGTTATGTCACAATTTTGCTTACCGTTAAACTATACAATTGGGACTAGGACCTCATGTCTCAAGGTGGTTGGTGGCACTCACTTTGCGGTGTCTATGGGTCCTGGTTGTTCTCAGTCGTATGCACTCTTGGCAGAGTGGTCGTGGTCATCATTTCGGTTGGTGGTGCGCTTCACCAGACGTCGCCATTCCTCGCGTACCGCGGCCCTTCTTGTGCACTCGTTAACGGGACCGTTTAGAGCTGCCTTTATTTGGTCGGTCCATCGTAACGGTGATCTGCCGCGCGGTCTTGTACCCTCTATCATGCCCTGTACCACATGCATGGGTCCTGGTAACCAGCTACAAACAGCTACAGCTCGCCAAATAATCTAGAGCAATAATAAATATATTCATGATCGTCGAAAAAGGTTTTTAGTAAAACACCGGTTCGTCGGTGGAGCGAGGCCAGGCAAATTACGCGGAAGCCAGCAGAGATAGGCGCGGGAATCGCGGCGAAAAACAAATTGGCGAATAGAAAATTGAAATTCTGTTATGATATGGTTTGGGGCGGCGCGGAATATCAATTTCGGCTTTGTTGTAGCTGGGTGTATTACTTTTCGAACGGCGCGTAGTTTAACGTAAATGGAGTATTTGTTTTTTGGAATTGCGTTCAAATGTGCATATAGATGATTCAGCCCTGTGTTGCTGCGCGGTGTGGTCTAGATAAAGAACCTGATTTTCTCTTAGTATGTGGTGTGAAGGGAACAATGGAATGCACAAGTGAATGAGTAGCATTAATTCAATATACTCCGGTCGCCAACTGACATCTAAGTATTGACGATAGGACGTATTGTAAACACGTACGGGTGAGTTGTATCATTGTGCTTATTTCTGCCGCGGAGTGATGCATCCTACTTTGAAGGCTAGGATAGCGGTTATGCTATAAATTTCGAACTTCGACCTAATGTCGCAATGTGAGTGAGAATGAGCATCAGTGAGTAACTATAGCGAATTGGAGGGCATATGTTGGAATTGGAATATAAATTTGACAATGAAGTTCTTCTGGCCCACAAATGACTCCAAATTAACGTTAATATTTCAAAATCTAATTAACATCGACTCACTTATTGCCCCACGGATTGAGTTAATCGTGTGGAAACAAGACAAGCTCTCAGCATCCGTAACATGAGATGGCATTGATAGGGGATTAAATTTAAATTACTTTAATAGTATTTATTCGAGAATTCGTCATAAAACACTCTAACCTTTAATATAATTTGAAGACTAATTATGAATAAATTGTTTGATCTTTGACCTTTTGTGAACATCGAAATAATGAGTTTCGTGTAACCAAATTACAAAATCATTCTCCACTTTGAAGTCGACAAACGGTCGCTATTGAGAAGGACTTAATTATATAAAGTAATTGTAATAGCGATCGTATTGATTTCGCTTATCGATAGCACTCGCTAAAGACTGAACTAGTGAGAGAAGAGATCATTTTTGTCATGTAAGACTGACTTGCGTGCGCGATGTTAATGCTATGATATGACCTTCTAAGCGAAAATATACTTCAGGAGTATGCGGTTCTGATATACCCCAGGAATTGTAAGTGGATTATGGTAACTATTAATAATGACGTGAATTTGAATGCAGGAAATATTATTATTTGTTTTATTACTGGTGGTAGGACCTCTTGTGAGTCCGCGCGGGTAGGGACCACCACCCTGCCTATTCCTGCCGTAAAACAGTAATGCGTTTAGGTTTGAAGGGTGGGGCAGCCGTTGTAACTATATTTGAGACCTTAGAACTTATATCTCAAGGTGGGTGGCGCATTTACGTTGTGGATGTGTATGGGCTCCAGTAACCAATCTTAACACCAGGTGGGCTGTGAACTCGCCCACCCATCTTTTAATCTGCCTCCTCACGTGGACTTCCTCATCACGAAGGATCGTAATGCCCCAGATGAGAGAATGATTTATCTTCAATTATGCTCTCAATTTCTGTCTGTCCTTGTCATCATAGATAGTTCTATGCTTGAGCTTGAGAGGAATTGGGAGGACAGAAGTTTGAGAGATTTTTTTCGGACCATCTTATCGGATTACCACATCTTAGATTTGGACAGATCGTTATAGCTGCTCAATGACATAAATGGTTCAGGTCCATCTATCCACCTACGTAGGTACCTATATATCGTAAAAATAGAAAATTTTACGAGTTTCAATAACAAGAGCGTACATTATTAACCCTCAAAATTTCAACCAATGAATACCTGTTTAATTTAGTCCTTTCAAACTCTCATTTAAGATCTCCGTCGACAATTTTCTATCTGCTCTCAAATTACAAATCCTAATTTGGATTCTAAAATCAACTAAGAACTCTTCGATCTAAAATTCAAATTGGCAAACTCGACTTGGCTACCGGATATCCTATCTGTCGTGAAGCTACTAAAACTTGGATAGGCCGTGTTGAATTAGTAGTTCTTGTGTCTATGAGTAAATAATTTTAGTATTTATTTTGAGCTAAATGAAGTGATGAGGTTAACGCAATGTAACCGGGCAGTATTAAAGTGGGTGGACAACTAATGAGGTAGACCGACGACCTGGTCAAAATAGACGGTAAGGACTGGATGCAAAAGCAAGAGACGGAAAAAATAGAGTGCATATCAAAAGACCTACACTCAGCATTATGTGGACACAGATTGAAGAAGAAGAAGCCGGACAATTTAAACTTTTACTGACTTCGAAAATTTCGCTAAATTTAATATTTCGTGGCTCCATGTTGGAAGCCCGTTGCCCACCTGCGTAAGGAATGCAAAATTAAATCAATTGCAAGAAGTTAAAGAAACTGAATTAAGTTTTCGGCGAGCGAACCGTAACGAACCGAGTTAAACGGCGAAGATTTGTACAAATTTCTAGGGGTCCTTTCTTTTGTTTTAGACCAGTTGATAAGCTTATGGCTTACCGATACTTTTGTATCACATACGAACCGTTCTCCCCCAATTGACGCCATATGATTGCAACTGTTGGTTCTACAGCACTCGTCCAGCGCGTTGATGGTCAAAAGCATGAAGCCCTACGCGTAGTCACTCCTATCCTTACAGCCGTAGCGACCTACCTATTTTTAAGGTATAAGCGACAAAGTAGTGAACGTAGCCCCAGTGATTGATAAATTAAAGAGTAGACGGTTAGCGTGGTATGGTGGAATGTAATGCGTAGAGAGGATATGCATGTGAATAAAAGATGTATGGAAATAGTAGAGCAAGGTAAAAGGGGAAGGGGTCGACTGAAAAAGACATGGATGGAGTGTGTGAGTGACGACATGAGAGAGAGAGAGAGGAGTGAGTGTTGAGATGACGGCTGATAGAAGAGAATGGAATAGAAAAATTCGCTGTGCCGACCCCACCTATTCGGATAAGGTGGAGACAAAAAGAATGAGATAAAGAAGCAATAACATGAATACCTACTGCTACTCCTTTAAAAATATGAGGTCAATCTTATGTCCCAATGACTACAGATCCGCACCCTTCAAACCAAAAGCCATGGATGCCTCATAGCAGAAATAAGCTCAATAACGTAGTGTTTTTCTATAGAACATTATACGTACTTATGTGTAATACACTAGCGGACCCGGCGAGCTTTATTCCGCCACACGGTTTGTCAAACACATCAACCGGTCAACTTCAAAATTTAACCATAGAACGTTTAGCTGTCAGTTGCGTTTTGTTATTCCATATCAGTTGCGTTTTGTTATACCACGTTTTATGTCACGTCCCACGAGAATGTGATAAAAAGTATCCTATATCCTTCTCCTGGCTCTGAGCTACCTCCTCACCAATTTTCAGCCAAATCAGTTCAGCCGTTCTTGAGTTATAACTAAACTAACACGACTTTCTTTTATATACCTATATATAGATATATGGAATTTTATGAAAACTTCCTGTCTGTATTCACGTAAATTTGTTCCAAAACTTATTTTGATGTCACGGTGAATTCTACAAACCTTCAGAATTGAAGTCGAAGTTTCAAGTGCGTTCAAATTATACAGAACCCGCACAGCACAGCGAGAGTCCCCCTTGGCAAGTTTTCTATTTCATTAGACCGCCGAGCGTCAGGCCTCTGTGACAATTACGCGAGTGCGGCCGCTACTAATTGCTCACTTTTAATTTTAACGAATGAGTCTGTCACAATAGACGTTGCTCTTGTTAATGCAACATTATTTCTGTTGGAAACGGATATTAAATATTCCGTAAAAATACAAATATTTATTAGGAAGGCAATGTACCAAGCGATTTTGTTGAAAATTAATTTACTTTTGCGATAGGACAGATGGGTATTTGATTGTTTCACTAAAATAATTTTAAATGCTTTGTCCCATTATTTCTATTATCGTTTTTTGTGTTTGTGATGAAAAGAAGCGATAGCGCCAAAACAATTCACACTTGATTACGTTGTAAGCAGCCAAAAACTAAAGTACAAAAATACTAAAATTTGACGTTAGAGAGACCGAACTCAGCCTAAAGTATTTTAGGGCACAGACATAGCAGATAGGAGATTTTCAAGATTTTTTTATCAAGCCTTTCTCTCAGTTATTCCCTCATCGCCTTTCACCTTTCTTTTATTGCATAGATGGGTGGACGAGTTCACAGCCCACCTGGTGTTATGTGGTTACCGGAGCACATAGACATCTACAACGTAAATGCGCCACCCACCTTGAGATATAAGTTCTAAGGTCTCAGTATAGTTACAACGGCTGACCCGCCCTTCAAACCGAAACGCATTACTGCTTCACGGCAGAAATAGGCAGGGCGGTGGTACCTACCCGTGCGGACTCACAAAAGGTCCTACCACCTGAAATACGTACCAACATTTGTTGTACCAACGTATTTCATTAGAAAAATTGTTACCGGCCTGGGATTTTATCTCCAATTCATTCTCTCCCAACTGCCCACTCGACTCGGCTTTTACAGGACATTACTAACCGCATCAGCCCACGCCAAACTGGCCACTTCTTGCACCCGTTACAAAATATTTCCTAACCCCGGTCAGCTAATTTTCATTGCCTCTGTTTTGTTTTCATCGAATATAGAAGGATAAATCACTATCCAGGGCAAACCAGACCAGCAAACCAAGAACTGTCTTGTTGTTTATCTATATTTTAATACGTAAAGCAAAAACTTTGTACCCTTTTTTACGAAAATTGCGCGGATGGAGCAGTATATATATTTTTTTTTTTTCTAATTATTCCTAAAAAATACATTAAATCAATTAAAGAAACATGACACACACTACCATGTATTTGACACACACACACACACACACACACACACACACACTCGCATACATACTTTTCGTTTATTGTCAAACTTTTGTTATTGCTATTAAGTCTGTGATTAAGTTGAGAATAGATTATTATTATTTGTCTTTAATATGATTTGTCTATAATGTAGTCTTGGCGAAATCTGTGATTATAAGTGTGAAGTAAATTATTACAATAGAACCAAGATAATCAAACTTATAATTTCAATTAATTATAGTTGAATTTCGACTACCGCGGGACCACTAGTAGAAATTTATTGCATTAAGAATGCTTTCACCGACGTTCAGCATAAAAATACACACTTATGTGAAGTTTTTCAAAGGACCCGAAGCCTAATGGATAAGACGCAACATCGAGTGATATTACTGTGATGGGTAAAAATATTACTTACCACAAGCAAATAGGTAGCTAAAGGCTGTAGACGATTTAATTTATTTTTTATTTTTTAGATGGGTGGACGAGCTCACAGCCCACCTGGTGTTAAGTGGTTACTGGAGCCCATAGACATCTACAATGTAAATGCGCCACCCACCTTGAGAAATAAGTTCTAAGGTCTCAGTATAGTTACAACGGCTACCCCACCCTTCAAACCGAAACGCATTACTGCTTCACGGCAGAAATAGGCGGATTGGTGGTACCTACCCGTGCGGACTCACAAGAGATCCTACCACCAGTGATTTAATTCCGCGATGAAAGAATCGTGTAATAATAAAGAAACTTGCTAAAAATTTTGTATTTACTAAGCGTATTCTGAGCCGCCATGGGAAGTTGTCTACATGATACTACCCTTCTAAAATTGCGGACATACTTCTGGGCGGGAATTTACCATTCTGCGACATTTAAAACGGCATTTTGTTCTAAAATTACACACAGACACGTTCTGTGAATAATTATTAGGGATTTTAAATTGTTTCATAGCAGAGGTTCTATGTAGAAAACTCTGCTCCGGTGCGAGGATAAAGTAAAAAGGATATGACTATTACTCCCAGTACGTCCAACATAAGGTACAAAAAATATAGAGCACTATAAAAACTGAGACCTAAGAACTCATGTCTCAAGGTGGGTGGCGGCATTTACATTGTAGGTGTCTATGGGCTCTGGTAACCACTTAGCACCAAGTGAGCCGTGAGCTCGTCCACCCATTTAAGCAATAAATAAGTAAAAACTATTAAGCTATTGCATAGCCTTTATCGTGGGCTTTGAGCGCGGCGACTGAATCAAGAAATTTCGTAACGAAAATAACCTGACACCCCACTACGCCTACTATGTAGCTCGCGTTCAACACATTCACACGTTGCGCTGGTGTAGTGTTTGTGAATAAGCGCGCGGCGTGACGTCGCACTGCCGCATGCACATCATGAAAAGTCTGCCCATCTCTCCCTCGTGCGGTCTAGGTTATGAGTGTGAAGGGGACAGTTAATGTTTTGCTTTTGTTAATGTTTATAAATATAGCGTGGTATTATTTTATTGTTGTTTTAATATTAAATTATTATTGTCGATTTATAATTGCATAAGTTGATAAAAAATGCATTGCAATAGTTTTACCGCGGCAGACTCCGAGTGCCACACGTGTTTTTTTATTCCTCCCACAGTACCAAAGGCCCTCAGTATATTACACTAAAGTTTTCTTATCCGTGTTTCCTATTTCAAAGGTACCGTCTCTCATCAGAAGAGTGCAGAGGTCATGCTAGTAGACCGAAGGCCCAAATGTTATTGTTCTGAACGTGGATGTAAGATTTCTTAATACCGTCATCGGCGCAATTCAGAGGTTCACCCGATTTCTTCGATTCTGTAATAGATACCGTTGCAATATTTTTTGGTTGATAATAAAAAACTTACATAGTCTATATATTAATACGTGAAGCAAAATCTTTGTACCCCTTTTTACGAAAATTGCGCGGACGGAGGAGTATGAAATTTCCCACACTTATAGAGAATGTAGCGAAGGAGTGCCGAATGGTAATTTTTTTTTATTATTCATTAATAATACATTAAATCAATAAAAAAAAACGTTACACACACTACCATATATTTGACACACACGCATATAAATACTCTATGTTTATTGTCAAACTTTTATTCCTGACGTCTGTGGTCAAATTGAGAATAGATTAAATATTGTTTGTCTTTGTTAATATTTTTCTATAGTGTAGTCTTGGCGAAATTTGAAAATAGAATCATAATAGTGTACAAACTTATAATTTCAATTAATTAAAGTCGAATTTCGACTACTACGGGACCACTAGTATATTTAATTACGTACCTGTAAAAAACAATTCGCGTTAAATATTTCAGGAGAACTGAAATGCAAAATTAAAACTTAACTCTTTCATTAAACTTAACAACTCGGAATTCGACGCAAGCATTACTTAATAAAGACAATTAAGTTAATTACCTTTAGTACTTAAGTGACGCGAATTTTAGATGGCACTTGAAGGCAGGGAAATGCCTTCAATATGTAACGTATAAGTGCCGGAACATTGTACATTAAATTCTTTATTACTCAAATTTTACGGTCGTTCCAAGTGGCTTCAGCTTCTTGGATTCGCGTACTGTGAAACTATGAATTTATATTTGTTTGTTTGTACTGCTTGCTCTGTTTATTTCTGACGTAAAAAGATTTATTTGATTCTTATAGTGATTCCTGGATTTATTGTGATTTAATTGAATATTTAAGCGTCCGTAGCAAAATGTTGCTGTGTCGAATAAACCATTCCAAACGCAGGTAGGTGCCGATTGACAGGAATCTAGAGCACCTTCGCCAACGACTTTACCAGCTCAAATTAATGAATTAAAAAGATATGTGGTGTCGTGGGACACCGGATAGGAACGCAGTTTCTTATTATAAAAATATTAATTTTAAGTTCTATTCGAGGTATAAAGAATTTTTTTTTTTTCTACCTAAGCTGATGGCCTTAAGAGGCTATTTCAGCGTAACCTTAACTAGTAGGTGAGCTCGCGGGGCTCAAACCTGGCGACGTTGCTAACGCGAACCGGATCGGAAACGCGACCCACTGGGAAGGTCCGGCGAGAAACTCAGTGGGCTGTGTCCGAGGGTTAATTTACTCGACGAACCCTTCGGGTTCGACGAGAACGGTGACCGGGACTAAAACTGGAGGTTTCGCAACAACCCACGGTTATTCGGTAACGTGCGAACTTATTGTGGTACACTTCATTCATAGTTGTTTGGATAAGAGTTAGTGTATTGCGCAAACGGACGCTCTGAGATCGTGGTCAATGAATGATAAAAAAATATGCTATTTTTTGTACGTTATTACAAAGTTAAGTCGTACACTGTGTACATTACTAATTTGTACGTTATTACAAAGTTAAGTCGTACACTGTGTGCATTACTAATAAAATCTTACGTTACGGACGTTTTTTGCCGGTTAGGGTACCCCTCCGCATCGTCCCATAAGGAATTTCGTTCCGTGTGCGTATGCGTATGCATGTGCGTGTGGGTGTGTGGGTATGCATATATTCCACCTCCTCCAGACAACCACCTCATCGTTGTCTGGAAGAGATCGCTGTTAGCGATAAGACAGCCAATTGTACTTTTTTGTATTTATTGTATCGCATAGTTAATTTTTTTTTTAGTTACATTAAAGAATACTCTCTCTCTCTTTTTCTCTCACTTCATGGAATTGATCCAACAAATTTAATATATATACAGGCATCAATAAACATTTACTCACGGAACTTATAATAACACCCCTGTGAAGAAACCGGTTCATAACAAACCGTTCCGTTATATAAACCGGGTAATTACCACCCGTATTGGTTTAATGCCGACGATCAATTATCGAAACCGGATTTAATGTAGTATTATCTAATGGCCCTTGAATGATGCATTATCGGGCTTTAGTAGATGTTGGGTAGTATTTTTTTTAAATACAATAGTTTTATTCATGCAGGCCTTTAAATAATCATTACTACCACTGATTCGGAAACCAGTTTTACCACTGAAGATAATGAGTCAGAAGCCAAGGCATGTATATTGGCAACACACATAATCTCTATATATAAAAATGAATTGCTGTTCGTTAGTCTCGCTAAAACCCGAGAACGGCTGGACCGATTTGGCTAATTTTGATCTTGAATTATTTGTGGAAGTCCAGAGAAGGTTCAAAAGGTAGAGAAATATAAAAATTCTCGGAATTAAATAAAAATAACAATTTTGTTTTTCCTTTGATGTCCCCCCCCCCATTGGACGGATTCCTTTTGTTTGTGTTAAGTTTATTTTATTTTATTTATCGATTGAGGCACTACGAAGTCTGCCGGGTCAGCTAGTTCGTAATATTTTTCGTTATCATTCCAACGACTCTTTCGGACAAACAAATACTTAGAGATTATCTTGTAGAATTAATAGTTTTTTTTTTTGTAAATTATCGTTTGCACAATTCTATTTTTTTTTTTCAATTTATTTGTTTCCATATTGCATGAAATTTATTTCATAGTTTAGTACCTACTTGAGTAAATTAATCATTCCGATAGAGGCACCATTCCGATAGAGGCACCCGTCACGTGCGGACGTGCTCATCGACCACTCGATCGCCCGGTCTTTGTTCGCCCGGCTTTTGTTAGCCCGGCCATTGTTCGCGCGGCCTGTGTTCGTGGTACATCTGCCGACTAAGTGCTCTTTCTGGAAGTTTTTATTTGTTTTGTTTCCTTTTGTTGTTTCTGTGTTCGTGGTACATCTGCCGACAAAGTGGTTTCCTGGAAGTGTTCAATTGTTCTGTTTCTTTTTGTTATTTCCGTTTTGTTGTGTTTTTTCTTTGTCCTGTAGTAATCGTGCCGCATCGCCACCTGTGTTCAATAGAACCGCTCAGGTCCGAGAAGTTGGGGCCTCGCCGCAAGGCGAGTGTTTTCAAGACCCGGGGCCGCCCCACCTGGGTACTCAGCGATCATGGACGCTGTATTCGCGGAATTCCTCCGACTTCGCCACCCACAGCTCGCCTCGGAGTTTTTGGCCTTCAAGGCCAATCACACTGCGAGCCCTCTCGAGGACTCCGCCGCGCTCGCTGCTCCTGCGTCGCCTGTACCTGCGTGCAGAGCTTCTGCATTGAGCACCGCAGCCTCTGTCGTGCCTGCCGCTCCCGTGTCGCCTATACTGGCGAGAAAAGCTGCTGCGTCGTCCGCCGTGACCATCGTTTCAGCTGAGCGATCATCCGCGGCCTCCGTCGCGCCCTCTAAAACACCTACACTTGCTCGTAGGTCGCCTGCACCCGCCTCCTCGTGCTCCGACTCTGACTCGGACATGGAGGTCG
>NW_021011500.1:1382341-1541307 GCF_003987935.1 Bombyx mandarina
CTTTTTATCTTTATTTGTAAGTATATATTCGTTTTATTGTATATTATTATATAGGTGTATTTTTTTTATATAAGCCTACAGTTTTTTTTTTTATTGCCTTTGTAGGCAGACGGGCATACGGCCCACCTGATGGTGAGTGGTTACCGTCGCCCATGGACTTCAGCAATGCCAGGGGCAGAGCCAAGCCGCTGCCTACCGCTTAATACTCTCCATAAGCCTCGTTTGAAGAAGGACATATCATAGCGCTCGGGAAACACCGTGGAGGGGAGCTCATTCCATAGCCGGATGGTACGTGGCAAAAAAGATCTCTGGAAACGCACTGTGGATGACCGCAGTGGCTCCAGGTAGTATGGATGAACTCTACTCCGGTGGCGGGCGGTGCGATGGTACATAATTGCATTATTTTATCAATTAATAAATATATATTATGAGCTAATCTTAAATAACGATGATTAATGTTTAATTAACGACGCCAAAGCTTTAAGCAGTCGAACAAATATTTAATATTAACATGGTTTGCTGAGAATGCTTTGTTTTCTTGTAATTGGCGAACGCACGCTAAGAACCGTTTATTACCCTATTAACAATGTCTGTATAATGTTTAGGCTTTGTTGGAGCAACAAAATAAGTTTATGATGAGTTAAATCAAGTTGTTCTTTTGGTTATGAATAGGCATATGAGCTCTCTGTCCACCTTGTGGCCAGAGCTAATAGGCATCATCGATGGTAGAATTTTAATTGGCGGTAAAGATAGGAGCTTGTTATATAACAGAGACACAAATGATGTTATATTTGTATAACATGTTGTACATGTAAAGTTTTTTTTTTTCTAAATAATTTCTCATTGTGTGTTAATAACGTAGTGAAATGAAATCAAATCCGCGAATTTTATAAATTTATATTGCTGTGTATGTATTGTATTGTGTGGGTATTGTAGAACGTCTTGTGAGTTCGCACGGGTAGGTACCACCACCCTGCCTATTTCTGCAGTGAAGCAGTAATGCGTTTCGGTTTGAAGGGTGGGGCAGCCGTTGTAACTATACTCAGACCTTATAGCTCGGCATTTACGTTGTAGATGTCTATAGGCTCCGGTAACCACTTAACATCCAGTGGGCCGTGAGTTGATGCTATCATACAAGCAATAAAAAAAAAATAAAAAAAAAAAACGTCTCGTTATAAAAAATGGGAACACACCAAACAAACCGCAAACAGCGGCCGTGCACTGTGCCAGTTCAGCATTGCACTAAATTGTACTCCATACATTTCCGACTGGAATCTAACTTAGCGTGAAATTTTATCAAAGAAACAGGGACATGTAGTAATAGATTTTTTGTAACTGCACATCTTCGTAACCTGAAAATTCTTTCTGAAATTTCTACTTCGTAACGGTAGGCAGCGGCTTGGCTCTGTCCCTGGCATTGCTGAAGTCCATGGGCGACGGTAACAACTCACCATCAGGTGGGCCGTATGCTCGTATGCCTACAAGGGCAATAAAAAAAAAAACTATTTTTGAGTTCTACAATTATTTGAATAGCTTTAGGGTGGAAATATTGCAATTAACGGATCACCATCCCTTATCCGATTGAGTTGAAACTGTTGACAGTTCAGAGCAAGGCTTTCATAGAAGCAAGCAGTTTTAGCAAATGATCATTTCATTTATCATTTCCATACTGTTGATTTATTATGTGTATGTAAGTATATTAGTATGTATTGTGTGTAAGTATGTCTATTGGTATGAAGTATTCCAGATGGTCTGTATGTATACTAGTGTTAAAATTACGGCACAATCGTATTTATAGTGAAAACCAAAACTAGAACTATAACTATAACTTGTAGTCAATAATAATTTGCGCAGGAGTTGCCGCCCCTTTCAACATGTCCTCCGCCTGAAGAACAATAGATCAAAGAGTGGCCATCTTGTGTCTTTACCACTTCGACAAATAAGATGCGCCGGCGACATGTTGCAAGGGGCGTGGTTTAACAGTCTTTGCACACGGCACCCGGATCACCTGATGTGACGTAAAATCGTATGATTTCGGTGCTTCGTTGAGATGTGCGAGTTGACTTGCTCACTCGCCACAGGTATATAAATCAGTTAGTTATATATTTCATATTATATGTAAACGGTATATATCTGTTTATTGTATGTATATATTTTCTATAATAATGTATTGTCTATAGTACACAGCAACATACCTGATAGATCTTTATATTTTCCAGAATTTCTGTAAATTAAACGGTTGTCTGGAAGAGATCGCTTTTAGCGATAAAACCGCCTATTATACAAATGTATCTGCTTTTTCACTGTTTTTTGAATATAAATTGTGTTTTGGTGTGCAATAAAGTGTATTCTCTCTCTCTCTCTCTATCTCTCTTTCATTTACCTCATATCGTTGTGGTCGATCTTCACTGTTTTTAGTATTTGTCTATTGCATGGAAATATGCATTAACTCACCACCCACTTGGTGTTAAGTTATTACAGATACTAGTAGTCCCGCAGTAGTCGAAATTCGACTATAATTAATTGAAATTGTAAATTTGTACACTATTATGATTCTATTTTTAAAGACTATTATACTTCTTTATAATACACAATGGAAAAATATTAATAAAGACAAACAATATTTAATCTATTCTCAATTTGACCACAGACGTCAAGAACAAAAGTTAGACAATAAATAGTATGCATGCGTGTGTGCGTCAAATACATGGTATGTAGTGTGTGTAACGTTTTCTTTATTGATTTAATGTATCTTTTATGCATTATTTAAAAAAAATATTAGCATTGTGCACTTCTTCTCTATATTCTCTATAAGTGTGGGAAATTTCATACGCCTCCGTCCGCGCAATTTTCGTAAAAAGGGATACAAAGTTTTTCCTTCACGTATTAATATATAGATTAACTGATGTTATAACGTGAATTCAGCCAATGTCATTTAATCCAGTAACCGCTTTTCGTTCGGTTAAATCTTCTTCTATAAGTATATCGTTCCCTAACTGCTGAAGATCGCGACCAGATGTGACTTTCCTCCACAGTGTTCGATCATGGGTGCCATCTACCGCATGGTACAAGACTACCACGTGCTTCCTTGACGGGATCTGAGCATATGGCTGGTGTTCTGCCCACGACGCGCTTGCCCTCTATGCGACCCAAATTTGTGAGCTTCTCTAATTCATGTCTGGGAGACTGCGTGATGTTTTTTTTATTGCTTAGATGTGTAGACGAGCTCACAGCCCACCTGGTGTTAAATGCTTACTGTAGCCTATAGACATCTACAACGTAAATGCGCCACACACCTTAAGATATAAGTTCTAAGGTCTCAGTATAGTTACAACGGCTGCCCCACCCTTCAAACCGTCCGAAGAAGCTCATAACACGTTTTCAGAAGATTTAAATATGCGACGCCAAACGGAAACTCACAGTACATCCTAGTGAGGTATCTACGGACCCGGTTCTTAAAAAGAACGAGACTTTCAAAAGGATAATCAACGTGCAACTTTACTCAGGATTGTGTAATGTTTCTTGAATGTAACGGAAAATTTCTTGGAAAAAAAATCTTTCCGAAAAAATAAAATTAAGATTTAACGTATTTTTCGCGTCGCAGGACGTGGTTTGGGTTTTTTTTTTCACGCGACCCGACTTTCTGTCACGTAGTTGATTGAGTCGGTGGTCATTTCCTTTTGCGTGCTTTTGTTTTAATAAGTAGAGTGGTACTAAAGGTATTACGATGTTTTCTTAAGTGTATAAAAGTTATTACCTACTTTTAAATTTTACTAGTTGGCTGTTCTTTTGCTGGTGGTAGGGCCTCCTGTGAGTACAAGCGGGTAGGTACCACCACCTTGCGTATTTCTGCCGTGAAGCAGTAATGCGTTTCGGTTTGAAGGGCGGGGCAGCCGTTGTAACTATACTTGAGACCTTAGAACTTATATCTCAAGGTGGGTGGCGCATTTACGTCGTAGATGTCTATGGGCTCCAGTAACCACTTTACACCAGGTGGGCTGTGAGTTCGTCAACCTATCTAAGCAATAAATAAATAAATTTAAAAAAACCTAATGGTTAAGACGTCCGGTGCATTCGTTCATAGCGATCATGCTTCAAACCCCTGCCACATTCAACGACGTCATTGAAATGTACAAATTTGTAATTAGTAGGTACTGAGAGTTTTTGTTATTTTTTTTATTGCTTAGATAGATGAACGAGCTCACGGCCCACCTGATGTTTAAGTGGTGACCGGAGCCTATAGACATCTACAACGTAAATGCCGCCACCCACATTGAGCGACATGAGTTTTAAGGTATCACGTTTTAACTACGGCTGCCCCGCCCTTCAAACCGAAACGCATTACTGCTTCACGGCCGAAATAAGCAGGATGGTGGTACCTGCCCGTGCGGACTCATAAGACGTCCCACCACCAGTAGATGACCAGAATTGGGCGTGTTTTAAAGCTACCCAGGTAGATACTGTTTATTAGATACAATTGACAATTCAAAATCACGTGTCATGGAGGCTGCTGCCACATGATGATGATTATGAGCTGCAATGACCGCTTAGCATTAAGCGAGCTGTTAGGATTTTCACTATAAAATGCTTAAAACATTTAAACGAGCAATTCAACTTTGAAATATCTAGACTTTTTATTTTATTTTTATTGCTTAGATGGGTGGACGAGCTCCCAGCCCACCTGGTGTTAAGTGGTTACTGGAGCCAATAGACATCTACAACGTAAATGCGCCACCTGCCCTTGAGATATAAGCTCTAAGGTCTCAAGTATAGTTACAGCGGCTGCCCCACCCTTCAAACCGAAACGCATTACTGCTTCACGGCAGAAATAGGCAAGGCGGTGGTACCTACCCGCGCGACTCACAAGAAGTCCTACTACCGGTACAAACACTTTTGTGTTCGAGAAAAAAGAAAGTATACTAAAACTTCTGCAGAATATTTTAAATACACTATTATTTTAAATTCTCATGAAAAAGTCCTATAACCTAATTAAATCACTACTATATTGTACAGTTAGCGTGCCTATTAGTAATCACACAGTTAATTTATATTAAATATTTAATGGGTGAACTGGGATAAGGTATATTTAAATACATAGTAAATTATTTATATTAGTCACGATACAAAATTTACGATTTGTTATCATTAAAAATTAGGTTTCTAACGTTGATTTTTTTCGAGTTCACGGGCTACTCGTTTTAAAGGGGCTATAAAAGGTCAGGAGTGTTACAACGTGGAAAATGTATTTACTTTGAGTCATAAGTACAAATTCACTAGTTTACTATAATAAATAGCATTTATCGTAGACCGAAACACTTGGGATATGGATTCTTTTTTTTTTTTGCTTAGATGTGTAGACGACTCACAGACCACCTGGTGTTAAGTGGTTACTGGAGCCCATAGACATGTACAACGTAAATGCGTCACCCACCTTGAGATATAAGTTCTAAGGTCTCAAATATAGTTACAACGGCTGCCCCACCCTTCAAACCGAAACGCATTACTGCTTCACGGCTGAAATGGCGGGGTGGTGGTACCCACCCGTGCGGACTCACAAGAGGTCCTGCCACCAGTAAACATTTCACCAGTAACTAATTCGGCGCTCTTACACTAATACTAGTTATTTTTTTATTATTATTTTTGCATGTATGTACGTACTATCGGTTCTGTAGCTTGGAAGTAACTCGTGAATCTGTTAAGATCAAAATTAATTAAGTAAATTCGTACCCGTCCAAATATTAAACGGCATATATGCTCAGGTCACGTCTTCGCTTCAAAACAATCAAAATATTTTAATTAATTAATTCCTTAAAAAAGAATCTTGTGAGTCCGCACGGGTAGGTACCACCACCCTGCCTATTTCTGCCGTGAAGCAGTAATGCGTTTCGGTTTGAAGGGTGGGGCAACCGTTGTAACTATACTTGAGACCTTAGAACTTATATCTCAAGGTGGGTGGCGCATTTACGTTGTAGATTTCTATGGACTCCAGTAGACACTTCATACCAGGTGGGCTGTGAGCTCGTCCACATATCTAAGCAACAAAAAAAACAATTGAGTCACGGCTTGGTGTTAAGCGGCGTCTGGAGCTAACAGACTTCACAAGTGAACGCCCCCACTTTTGGCAGAGGACTGAAGTCCATTCCAAATCCATAGTATCCAATTCCATAGTATTGCTTACTGCTGTAGTACTCCTCATAATAGAACGCGTGACTGGTTCGCGGCAAAGATAGACAAGAAGGTGACCTACTCATAGAGCTGACAATACCAGCAAAGTAAGTACCGTGGAAATCGAAAAAGCTCTAAACAAGGATCAAAACCCTTAAGAAAACTCTCTTAATCTTTAAATCCGAATCCAAGTACAGCTCGTAAAAACACGTGTGGCACTCCCGAACTTCCGCGGTAAAGCTATTGCATAGTATTTTTTATCAACTTATGCAATTATAATTATGCAAATGGAAGCTGAGGGTACAAAGAGCCACGAAGGGCTTTCAAGGACACGACCTTCAGCAATGAAGTATTCGACTAAGAAGAAGAAGAAGAAGAAGAATGCAATTATAATTAGACAATGATAATTTAATATTAAAACAATAATAAAACAAGACCACGCTATATTAAACATTAATAAAAGCAAAACCTTAACTGTCCCCTTCACACTCATAAGCTAGATCGCGCGAGAGAGAGATGGGCAGACTTTTCATGATGCGCATGCAGTGCGACGTCACGCCGCGCGCTTATTCACAAACACGACACAAGCGCAACGTGTGAATGTGTTGAACGCGAGCTACATGATAGGTGGAGTGAGGGGTGTTAGGTTTTTTCCGTTACGGAATTTCATGATTCGGTCGCCGCGCTCAAGTCCCGCGATAAAAGCAAAACTCCCTTAAATCATATCCTTAAATCCGAATCAAATTACAGCTCGTAAAAAAATAAATAACAAACCGTTAATACGCCGTATAAAATTTCTATTAATAAGCGAATTACGTCCAAGTAACGAAGTGTAGCCTTAATAAATGGTAATTTATACTGGATATCTGTCTCAAGGCGCGAACAAGGCCCTAACGAGGCTTCTCCTACCCTCCATTTTTCCTCCCAATTTGATGTTATAAATTGGTTGGCCTTTCGCTGTTTGTCTATTTATTGCGGTCCGGTATTATTTAGGGGATTAAACCGATGATCTTTGCTTGGATAGGTCACGCTGTTGGTCACATTGGATTATTGGTAGACAAAGTTGGGTTTGTTGGCCGACAAAGTTTATGGAAAGTCAACGTCAGTCGTTTTGAGACTGAATGGGTGTAATTTAATTGTAAAGCAGAATTTTTTATCGAAACAATCTATTTCGTATTAGTACTGGTGAGTATCGACACCTATACTTGAGACTAGTAACTATAATTGAGACCTTAGAACTTATATCTCAAGGTGGGTGGCGCATTTACGTTGTAAATGTCTATGGGCTCCAGTAACCACTTAACACTGGGTGGGCTGTGAGCTCGTTCACCCATCTAAGCAATAAAAAAAAACCCGCCGCGTGTCATATTTACTAGACTAGACTTAGTAAGCCGAGCCTATCTTTTTAGTAAAGCTCTATACCTCATATACATTAATCTTGTTTTTTTGATTTTTTTTAATCTTAATTACACCCAGAAATTAAACATTTTTTTTTTTTTTTATTGCTTAGATGTGTGGACGAGCTCACAGCCCACCTGGTGTTAAGTGGTTACTGGAGCCCATAGACATCTACAACGTAAATGCGCCACACACCTTGAGATATAGTTCTAAGGTCTCAGTATAGTCATAACGGCTGCCCCACCCTTCAAACCGAAACGCACCACCGCTTCACGGCAGAAATAGGCGGGGCGGTGGTACCTACCCGTGCGGACTCACAAGAGGTCCTACCACCAGTAAGTAATACAGATGAAACAATTTAAATGTTAATTGCAAAAGGCTTCACACATTAATTTATTTCCAGCAAAGCTGATTTTCAGTAAACTAGGGTGTAGAAAGTAAATAGCTAATTAAACAAAGTACTGGTTTTTTTTTAATAAAAAATGAAGCATTTCGTAATTGTGAGGATATCGACGAAGGGAAGATCTTCCACTGAGCGGGTGATGTTGCTCGGTAGACCGACGGTTAGAATGTTTTCCTACCTAAACTGGTACCCTTGAGAGGCTATGTCAGCGTAACGTGTAGGTGAGCTCTCGGGACTCAAAGCAGTAGGCATTGCTGACACTAACCCTAGCAAGAGCCGTGCTTCGCAGAATCTACCACCGGATTGGAAACGCGACCCACTAAGAAGATCCAGCGAGAAACTCAGTGGTCTGTGTCTATGGGCAGAATGCTGTTGTCTGGAACTTGTATATATGCAACCTTATCTTGAAAATGTCGTTAGCGAGATTCAGGAATCTTTAAAAATATCTTGTGTTCTGTGAAGGCTACACGCCACAGTAATAAAAAAAAAAATACAGCCTTTTAACTCACATTTAATTTTGTTCTGCATACGTCACCCATCTTGCGACATGAGTTCTAAAATCTCAGTTTTAACAGTACAACGCAACGGCTGCCCCACCCTTAAAACTGAAACGCATTACTGTTTCACGGCAGAATTAGTTGCACCTTATTTCCGCCGAGAAATAAAAATGAATCTTGAAAACGATGTCAATTTGTAAATGTCACCTTATACTTACTCGTATATTATTTCACTGATTCCTGATTCCATTGATTCCGAATCACTATCGAGTCACAATATAGAATGAATATTCTCGAAAACATTGCATTTCAATGTCCAAATAATCAGTATCGGCTCATTCGCCTTACAAGGCGATATAAAAAACAGTTCTTATGTATAATTTTTTACCGTTTAATTATTTCATTTATTGCACGAATATCCAATACATTCTACCGCCAATTTTTATGCAATATATATCAGAGAGCCAAAAGCTTGCCACCAACACCTGAAGTGATGACCACAGCTACTCCTCAAGAGTGACACAGACAAATAAGAAGATGATATAATATGACCAAGCTTTAAGGTGTATAATAACAAATATTAAATATTTCGTTAGTTGTTTTAAATAACGCCATTAACCAAAACAAAAGACAATATCTATACTAATATTATAAAGAGGAAAGATTTGTTTGTTTGTTTGTTTCGAATAGGCTCCGAAACTACTGGACCGATTTGAAAAATTCTTTTTCCATTAGAAGCCGACATTGTCCCTGATGAACATAGGCTACTTTTTTAAAATTTTTTTTTTTGTTTCATATGTGTTTTAATGTTTCCGAAGCGAAGCGAGGGCGGGTCGCTAGTTATTAATAAAATCAATCTTGAGCTATCTGTTAATTATAGTTGAATTTCGATGAATGTACTATCACTAATAATGTTAATTCTTCTTCTTTTTCTTCGTCGCTTTCTTCATTGCTGAAGGTCGTGTCCCTGAAACTTGACCGTTGCCTGTCTCGTGAGCTGTTTCCATCTCGTCCGGTCCTCAGCTGCTCGAATGGCGGTTGCAACTGGCAACCCAGTTAGAGCGGTTACTTGATCACACCAACGGCTAGGTAATGTGAATTCTACTGACTCGATTTTTAATTTTGTACAACTAAAAAAAGGCAAGCGAGACTAGTTAAACAACAATATCTCTGTATTATTCATTAATTAATTTGAAGACAAAATACCAAGAGATAATCTACCTCACTTAATAAGCGTGGAACGAAAACGAAATATTAAGAATCTCATTTCGAGACGAATTTATCTGAGGACGTCGCCGTTATAACAAAAACATGAATTAATCTAATAAATGAAATCGAAATTCAAAAAGAACCTTCGAAATCCTTCTGAGCGAAAAAAAAAAACTCCTTCCCCGCGAACGTTAGCGATATGAAAATTTAATTTTCTTATACGTTTGAAGGTACAGTTATAAAATTGTACGCTCAGGTAAATCATAAAACTCGTATACAAGGAATGTGAAATATAATTTACTGGAACGTAAAAGAAAAAAATACGTATTTAAGTTCATCTCTGAGCGAGGACGAAGTTGATTTGTTTTCATTTTTATTTTGCTTACGTGTATTGTATTTGTTCTATGTTGCATTTTACAACGAATGCGGATCAAAAACAACGGTTGAGTTGATTAATTCCTTTATAAGCTTTTTGACGTGATAACGTATTATAATTCGATGGAGTCGGCTGCACGCACGAAAAAACATGACTTATGCGGCGTTACCTTGCTCTGAGGCGTTCCATTTAAGGCTTGAAGTGCAAGCGAGAGCACGCAGCGTGCGATAAAGAGGCACAATCGGCCTCCGCGTTTGGCAGCGTTCGACATCTATCTCTCTCCTACTTGAGTGAGCGATGCATCCGCGTGGACAGCTGCTATACAATAATACATTTACATGTTTTCGTCAAGTATGAAGTTCAGTGAAAAGTGAATGTGGTGTCAATTGTCCATACAAAATATCTATTAAACAAATAAAATTAAAATTTTCTTTTGAAAAATGAAACCATTCCATTTCAATATATAAATGAATCTACGAGCTTAAATTTGGCTTGGTGTTAAGTTTATACTGGAGTCCATAGACATCAAAACGTATTACTACCTATTATTAAACCTATTACTACTAGGAAAATCTACCGGATGGTAATATTGGACTTTTTGGCGAACGCGAGGAGTGAAGTTGTGTGATTTGTTTTATTGTGTCTATTTAGTGTTTCTTCAGGTTTAAATGTGTAATAGCGGTGGTTTATTAACTGTTTAGTATCTGTGAAAGTACACAAATGTGGGATAATGAAACAAAGCCGCTGGACGTAATCGGGATCCTTCAAAAAGTTCACTGAAAAAATCTCAGTAAAAGACCACCATTTTACTGAGATTATATTTCATCCCATATCATTTCATTTTATTTCATCCCAGTCGATTAATGTCTCAAATTAATCATCTTCATTTCATTTCACTCCATATTATCATTTTTCACAAAAAAAAAAGAATATAAATTAAAATAAGACATGACCTAAAGCTCTTAGTTACCAGGTCATAAAATCCCTTAAAAAAAGTTGGTGATATTTACTAATGCGGGTTCACAATGCACCCTACTGCGAATTAAAATGCTGAAAGTACAGATGTGTAGCAAAACAAAATTATTTACAAAAGTCGTTTAAAATTTCATCAACGATAAAATATGTAGCATAATCCCTTGAAGTGGCTTATAAAGAACTCAATTAATGCAACAAAAAAAAAACCATAGCTCGTTTAATGACGTAATAAAAACCAATTGAATTCTAAAGTACCCACTCTCGTCTCTCTGTCTTCGATCGATCCCTCACTGCTGAGGATCGTGTCTCCCTTCGATTCCATCAACCAGCGGTCTCCATCGATCCCGTTTTGTAGCTTGGTGGAGTGCGTCGCTGACAGGTAACTCCGCCATAGACGGTCCCAAGCCCGGTTTGCGAAAGGAGGAGGGTTGGCTAGTGAACGACGTATACCCAACACCACCACAGAAAAAGACAGCCGTAAAATACGCCCACGGCGAGCAGTAGGCGGCGGTAAAATGACCTACTCGACCATGTAGGTTCCAGAGGCCATGGGGACTAAATACCCCCAAAACAACCCAACGTAGAAGGTAATGGGAACCCACAACGATCAAACTCCCAAGAGAACTCCATGGAAAAGGTCAAACTACCCACAGAAGAGCAAAAAATCTGTTCAACATCCAACAAAAACGACCAATAATAAATTTATTTACCATTTACATCCAAAATGCCTATTCCAAACCTACCTATTTCTGACTTTAATTAGTGGGGATTAACTAAAATGTTAATTATAATTAAAACATAACAAATTTATGGGCGACCGGACAGAATTATAAGCAAATTCCTTTAGGGACCTGACCCTTTCGTTGTATCACCTTTGTATAGTTGTTTAATTTCATAGTTTTTGTCAAGGTAAACAGTTGAGCTTTAGGATTATCCACAAACTTTTGGGTATTATTTTGTAGTTGTTTTTTTTAAAGGCTATATCGAATAAGGCTGCTGATGCGTGGCTTTGTTTCTGTATGCCCATTTTAAATGCAAATTAATCAGTGCTTCCCAATTTAAATGTTAACAAAACTGTTAGTCCAATGAAATCGACTTCGTTCTGTCTATTGACCGACTCGGTGATGCAGTAATTAGCGTCCCTGAATGTTGTGCCGAGGGTCGTGGGTTCGATTCCCACATTGGACAAACATTGTGGGATGAACAGGTTTGTTTGCTCTTTGTCTGGGTGTTTATTATCTATGAATATATTTTGTAAGTCGGCGTGGACTAAAGAATAAGTCGTCTGGTGCATTCGTGCTGAGCGATGCACTAGTGTTCGAAGGGTGGGGCAGCCGTTGTAACTATACTGAGACCTTAGAACTTATATTTCAAGGTGGGTGGCGCGTTTACGTTGTAGATGTCTATGGGCTCCAGTAACCACTTAACACCAGGTGGGCTGTGAGCTCATCCACCCATCTAAGCAATAAAAAAAGAGTATAATCATCATCATCATCATCATTAGCCTCCTCCTTGTCGGCCATCATTCGGAGGTCATCACACCTTCACCTATCGCCTTGAGATAAGTTCTAAGGTCTCAGTATAGTTACAACGGCTGCCTCACACTTCAAACCGAAACGCATTACTGCTTCACGGCAGAAATAGGCAGGGTGGTGGTACCTACCCGTGCGGACTCACAAGAGGTCCTACCACTAGTGACTCGTATATAAACTACACATTTACAATAACACATATACTGTAAAACGAAGATTTAGAACTCCTGTGCCTCAAGGTGGGTGGCAGAATTTACATAGTTAATGTCTATGTCAGTCGATAACCAGATGGGCCATGAGTTTGTCCATCCATCTATATTATAAAAAAAAAAACAATTAAGAAAATAAGAATTCAATGCACGAATTATCTACATATTCTACATGACTTTACCTGAAACCAATGTTTATTCAAAGTTGTATCCTATTTCGACCGATGATGATATAAATTTCAAGGAGCTCTAGATAAACGGAGTTCATCTATAAATAATTTATGAACTTACGTGAAATATACTCTCGTGGACTTTGGACAAAAATCCACAAAACGCGTCCCATGTTTCGCATGAAGCCCGAAATCTTCGACGCGGCCGACATTATTTACCGGCCGGCCTTAATAAAGTCTCAAGATCAGCATGTTAAGCATCTAGTACCGAACGCGGCAAACTTATGCAGAGTAGGGTCGCTTCACACGGCTACGCACCTGCTGTTCACAGGGAATTTACATAAATAGGACCGTAGCGTGGCGAATGCCGTTCGCAAGATCAGGGCTGAGCCGAATTCGTGTAATATGACATTTTTATGAAAATTAGTGGTAGCCAAGGGGTCTCGGAGACTCGACCATGATTAATTTAAATTATAAGTTTTTTTTAGTGCCTTGTTGGCAGACGAGCTCACGGCCCACCTGATGGTGAGTGGTTACCGTCGCCCATGGACTTCAGCACTTCCAGGGGCAGAGCCAAGCCGCTGCCTACAAACATTACATTACATTTTTAAACACTATTATTGTTCTATTGTCACATTTCTATAATCATTGTTCTTTAATGACAGATTTCACCAAGACTACACTATAGACAAATAATACTAAAGACAAACAATATTAATCTATTCTCAAATTGACCACAGACTTTATACTATATTATACTTATAATTATCTAAGCGTGCATTTGTCAAATACATGGTAGTGTCTGTAATGTTTTTGTTATTGATTTAATATATTTTTAAGGCATAATTTTATAAAGCTATTAGCATTCTGCACTCCTTCTTTATATTCTCTATAAGTATTGGAAATTTCATATTCCTCCGTCCGCGCAATTTTCTTAAAAAGGGGTGTAAAAAGTTTTTGCGTCACGTATTAATACAAACATTTCGGAAATCAACCTTCATAAAATACTCTTAACATTTTAAACTAAATGGAAATCTTGCACGTTAGTTACTTGATAAATTTTTATGTACAGTACGCAAGGCTACTTACTGACTATCCAAATCGCTATAGAGAAGATTCTTAGAACTTAAAGAAAGCCAGATAACTTTACATGAATGAACAAACTGCCAGACCCAAAGGTACTGTTTGTTTCTTCAGTGTGCGAAGCCTAAATATCAATATTATTTTATAGAAAATACTACCAGATCCAACAGAAAGTAACAGTCCAAAAAACTACATAAAACTCAACTGATAGTTTTATCTTGATATGACAAAATAAAGATTTATATTATATTATTTTCTCGGTACGAGTAAGCGGGACGTTTTAGATTTTAAACCACGACAGTTTCATATATCCACATAAATAATATGAGGAAAGAAAAACATGGCAAGGAAGGCGTTGTCACAATACTCCTAGAGATGATCTGATCCCGCATCAGTTTTATCATATTAATAGTCAGACTATTGTTCACAACATACCCTTTGATCTAAAATTGTAACTATACTGAGATCTTAGAACTTATATCTCAAGGTGGGTAGCGCATTTACGTTGTAGATGTCTATGGGCTCCAGTAACCATTAAACACCAGGTGGGCTGTGAGATCGTCCACTAATCTAAGCCATAAAAAAAAAACTCTAGTCAATTTTAAAGGGCTTATAAAATCATTAGGCCATCCCAAATTTCGACTGGGCACTGACACCCCTAACACGCAGTCCTAATGTGGTTGTTTTGGACAAAACTTATTTATGTTTACGCAACGTGATTTTCTCATGAAAATATTTATGAACTCTTCGTTCTTACATTACTTTCAGTGAAATATGACTGTAGGAAATATCAGAAAATGAAAAAGGAAACGGGGCTAACGTTCAACACGTTTGCACAATTAAAATAGTGTTATGAAGTTATGTTTTTATTAGGAAGAGGCCGTAATGAAGACTCGATCAATTGGCAGAGATATATGTTTACCTTTTCATAACATTGGTACTGGTATAATGAGGCTAAGACGTGTTTACACTAGATTACATTTCTGTAGCAATGCAGAACTAATAAGAAGAGCTAATATTGTCAGGAGTCAGAAAAATTTAAATATTGGATTTAGATAAAATAGGTGATGATGAATAAGGAAATATTTTCATTTACTTAATAACCATCACATATATTTGCATTTTTTTTCTAATCGCATTCTCCAGAAATGTGGCGACTTGGCTCTGGGAACTAAATTTAATGCAATTGCGACATTGAAAATTTTAAACTGTTAACCGTGTGGGCTATGGGCTATGTGTTTATTCCTTATTTATATAATAACTTTGAAATAAAAATTACTCTTCCACTGCTTACTGTTATTTGCATTTCCAACAAAGCGAACTATGAGTCAACACTAAGTCTGATCACCAGCAATTTCGTATCTAATGGACACTGAAAATTCGTAGCAAATATTTCCTACGAATTAAAACACCTGCTTTCGTACCACATCAGCTTTACGGTAAGTCCCATCTAGTAAGTACCAATACACCACCATTTTTTGTTAGATAGCCACAGACTAGTAGTGTACCTGGTGTAAGTTGTTTCTTCGTACTTTCGTTTGATTTCGCATTTTTGGAGCCACCTGGCTCATCCAAAAGTCCTTAAATATTTTATAATTTATTTTTATTTTATACTGGGTGTGGATGAATTTACAACCTAAGGATTTAACTGAACCGTACAGATACAACGGGTACGTTAATAAACACGATTTAGACTCATAAGAGGTCGATATCTCAATTGCCTCAAAAGTTACATGCCGGGAGAAATATTAACATAATTACTTACTTAAAACTGAAAACTTACTGTTACTTAAAACTTATCTGGATTTTTATAGTTTTCCTATTAACAGGCCTTTATTGGGTGAACCAACTGATTTGTACGGTATAATTGAACCCATTGAATTCAAGTGAAATCCGGTCATAAATCCTGTTTCCAACGTTTATAGTGGACACAGATTACATTGGATTTTGATTCACGTAGATGTCTCCGTAATGATGGTAAAATGAGTAATTAACTAGTCTTTATTATTATTGTTTTATTGCCCTTGTAGGTAGACGAGCACACGGTCCACCTCATGGTGAGTGGTTACCGTCGCCCATGGACTTCAGCAATGCCAGGGGCAGAGCCAAGCCGCTGCCTACCGCTTAATACTCTCCACAAGCCTCTTTTAAAGAAGGACATGTCATAGCGCTCTGGAAACACCGTGGAAGGGAGCTCATTCCATAGCCGGATGGTACGTGGCTAAAAAGACCTCTGGAAACGCACTGTCGATGAACGCAGCGGTTCCAGATAATATGGATGAGCTCTGCTCCGATGGCGGGAGGTGCGATGATAAAAAGGAGATGAGGGGATCATCACAAACAATTCCTCAGAGCATTCCCATATTCATATTCTAGTTCTATACGCCCTGTTGACATAAAACTCTCTGCAGTTTACGGAAGGATTTTCGCATTATTATCAACACCAGTGTTATGTCGTCTAATACAAAGCCACAAAGGTAGCAAACACCTTCCCGTCTATTGTTGCTGCGAACGGTGGACATCCGATATATTAATACAATGTGGTGCATTCATGTTGCTTTGGACCCAGTGGCGCGGAAAATGGTACGGATCCTACATGCTCTTGCATCAAAACTGACGTAAATTTTCAAACTTTACTATTAATAAATAGATAGATAAATAATCAGAGATTACCCATAGCCATTTGGCCACAAAAAATATTTTTTATTTTTATTGCTTAGTTGGGTGGACGAGCTCACAGCCCACATAATGTTAAGTGGGTACTGGAGCCCATAGACATCTACAACGTAAATGCGCCCACCTTGAGATATAAGTTCTAAAGTCTCAGTATAGTTACAATATACTGTTACAAATTGAATTCCCCTTACTGTCGAAACTGATGCACATGCAAAGACTGATGCACATGCGTTTAAATATATATATATAAATGAATTGCAGTTCCTTAGTCTCGCTAAAACTCGAGAATGGCTGGACCGATTTGGCTAATTTTGGTCTTGAATTATTTGTGGAAGTCCAGAAAAGGTTTAAAAGGTAGATAAATATGAAAATGCTCGGAATTATATAAAAATTACAATTTTGTTTTTCCTTTGATGTGTCCCCTGTCGGACGGATTCCTTTTGTTTGTTTTAAGTTTATTTTATACAAAAGTTTAGGTCTTTTATTTATCGATTGGGGTACTAAGAAGTCTGCCGGGTCAGCTAGTAAACAAATATAGATATTAAGCTCTTAAAACAAAAAGGTACTCAACCTGACGCCAGACTCGCCAGACGAATGTTTTCGAGATGTGGGAATTGAACCTACAAACATAGGTCTATGAGTCATACAAATGCTGATTGACTAGATAGTACAGTATCATCTAGCCAGTCAGTATTTGCCTAGATACTATATTGACGACCAAAATATTTTTAGATAATCAGACCAGAACCTAGTCAGATTCAGATCTATTCCAAAACATATTTTGTATCATCTGTTTCATATTCTATGATGTGTATCGTAATTGAATTTATTTCCCGGGACACAATCAAACGTTCATCTTATTTCAGGTGTCATTCACGAATATTTTATTGCTTTTATTCCATTAATTGTTCCATTATTGTCGATGGATTTTTGTCTGATTGCCAGTACCTATTGCGAAGTAATAACAGGATGATTCTTTCGAATAATTATTTATACTTTTTTCACTAATAACAAACTCTCTTTCTCTTCATTGTGAATCTTTATTAAGTACGTATTCAATTAGAAAGAAAAAAAATGTTGATGGGGCACACCTGCTTAATCGCATCCCAAGAAAAAATCGTTGATGGGGAACACATGCATAATCGCATCCCTTGATACGAGTGCATCAAGTATCTTAATTTTTAAACCACGATCACTTCAGAAACATTTTAGAAAAGGGTAGGATTATAATGAGAATGATAATATAGAACAAATACAGAAAATACAAGAAATAAAGTTCTTTACAGTAATAGATGATATTGTATATTATTTTAGATACCCCTTTGAAAATCAAAATGTTTTACTATTGACAATAATACTTTTAGTATTTCTGCAAATTATAACTATATCAAGTCACTTTCCGTAAACTGAGACTCCCTGTCGGTCACTTCATAAATTGAATTTACATTATTCAGGAAAGTTTTATGACCGGCAGTTCATATTACTTTATTGACCAGTGAAGAATTGCTATTTGATTTATCATTAATCTGTACATTTTCGGAACGATCTTTCGGCCATTTTATTATAATATTTTCAGTTTTAGTGAAACAAATAAATGCTTTGCTATATTCAGGGTAATTGTACTTATCCGTATGGACTTACAATTTTTTTTTTTTTTTTATTGCTTAGATGAGTGGACGAGCTCACAGCCCACCTGGTGTTAAGTGGTTACTGGAGCCCATAGACATCTACTGCTTCACGGCAGAAATAGGCAGGGCGGTGGTACCTACCCGTGCGGACTCACAAGAGGTCCTACCACCAGTAATTACGCAAATTATAATTTTGCGGGTTTCATTTTTATTACACGATGTTATTCCTTCACCGTGGAAATCAATCGTGAACATTTGTTGAGTACGTCTTTCATTAGAAAAATTGGTACCCGCCTGCGGGATTCGAACACCGATGCATCGCTCAACACGAATGCACCGGACGTCTTATCCGTTAGGCCACGACGACTTCATACGCTCTGACACCGATAATTACTCAAACTAAGGATATCCGATTACAAAAGACGTACTATTCTTCAGATCACGTCCATAATTACTTAGAAAAACATTGTATCGGTCTTAGAGACGATCTATCCGTACAATTACATTGAGTGTATTATCTGTTAGTTTCCGAACGTTATCCAATTGATACAATACTAACAGAATTATATTAATGAGGTGAGCTACCACGTACAGAGATATATATTTTTTGATTTGATATTAGTTGACTAGCTTGGTAGTTTATATATAGATAAATAACACTTCGTGAGTGGTGACCGCGAACTGGAAGATGTAGCGTGGGTGGGTAGGCCTCCCACAAGATGGACGGACGACCATTTGTGTCGCCGTGGCCTAAAGGATAAGACGTCCGGTGCATTCGTTTTGAGCGATGCACCGATGTTCGAATCCCAGGCGGGTACCAATTTTTCTAATGAAATATAATACGTACTCAACAAATGTTCACGATTGATTTCCACGGCGAAGGAATAAAATCGTGTAATAAAAATCAAACCCGCAAAATTATAATTTGCGTAATTACTGGTGGTAGGACTTCTTGTGAGTCCACGCAAGTAGGTACCACCGCCCTGTCTATTCTGCGGTAAAGCAGTAATGCGTTTCGGTCTGAAGGGTAGGGCAGTCGTTGTAACTATACTGAGATCTTAGAACTTATATCTCAAGGTGGGTGGCGCATTAACGTTGTAGATGTCTATGGGCTCCAGTAACCACTTAACACCAGGAGGGCTGTGAGCTCATCCACCCATATAAGCAATAAAAAAAAACCTATTGAGGATCACGAGGATCCGCTGGATGCAAGCAGCACAGTACTGATCGTTGCGGCGAGGCTTGTCGGAGGACTATGTCCAATAGTGGACGTCTGTGGGCTGATAGAATATATAGAACAACAAAACAAATGCTGTTCACATCGACACTTCCAATAGCGATATTTTCACTTTATTTTTATTTTATTGCTTAGATGGGTAGACCAGCCCACCACAGTATCGGAGCCCATAGACATCTACAACGTAAATGCGCCACCCACCTTGAGATATAAGTTCTAAGGTCACAGTATAGTTACAACGGCTGCCCAACCCTTCAAGCCGAAAGGCATTACTGCTTCACGGCAGAAATAGGCAGAGTGGAGGTGGAGTGAAGGTCCGTGCGGACTCACAAGAGGTCCTACCACTAGTAAAAAACCACATCCTCTAACAGTATTTACGAAAGCAATTCGTGATTGGGATGCCAAAACAGGCGACTGTGCAACATGCATTTTCAGAAAAACGTTAAAACCGCTTTTGATACGTAGATAAATGTTAAAGCAGCATTTAATTACTTTGGAAGTCTTCGAAGAAACTCCGGTACACGAGGCAATTTAATTCAAAACAATATTAGGCAAACTTCTATATACGATAATTGCTTTAGGTGACACAACTACGACTAACATCCATGCAAATGATTATACAGCCACGCTTCATGAATTACTTCGGATAGATGGGTCTAGAGCAAAAAATTTGGAGTAAGTCAGTTTGGTATCGACTTTGTAATGACATCATGCCCCCTCACACTGGTAGCTCTTTTAAAATTTTAATCGGTTTCTACTTCAATTCCTGTTTATCTTCTGATCATGATTCTGCTTATCTCTGCACCGCTCCTAAGTACCTTAAGATTGGCATCTAATACTTTTGTCTCGCAGCAAAATTAATAAACACTTAATATGCCTGCTATGAAGCCATCATACAATATATTTGAGACTTCGGCTGTCGGCGTCTTTCAGACTAAAATGTTTATGGATTCTAGTAACCACTCAACACTAAATGGACTTTGAATTCATCTGAGAAGAAATACCACCCAAATGAAACCTAATAAAACCCACGCAATGAAATTGATGAAAGTCATGTTTATCGTAGAAATACAGAAACTTCTTGTCCAACTTGGTGAAGAATTGTTACGGTGGCTCATTGATGGCTTTTCGTTGACACAGAAAAAGCTTATTCACCTTCTGCTGCATGTCTGCACTGTGACTGTGCTCTCAATGTGCACATTGTGTCCGTTTGCGTGCACATAAACATTTGCATTGGATAATTAGATTCGGAGCACTCCACCGAACTGGGAACTTTGTGAACGCATCCTAGGGCACTTGCAAGTTTATGTGGTAACATAAGTTTTCAATTTCGAAAGGGTACGAACTTGTTTGTTTGGTAGTAGAAGGTTTAGAAAATAGTAACGCGCCTTAGATGGGTAAATGAGCTCTCGGCTCTAATGATAGTAATCGTCACAAGGAACCTCAAATGCCACGACTTGTCCTGAAAGATGAGGTTGGGGCTGTAGCCATCACAGAACACAAGATATTTAACAGATGCCTAAATATCGCTTATGACATTTTCAAGATAAGCTTGCATATATACAAGTTCCGAACAACAACATTCGGAGCGTCGGTCTAGCGAGCAATATCACCCGCTCGGTGGAAGATCTTCGCTTTGTCGTATACATCTACAAGTTGGAAGTCTAAAGATGATTGTACATCGACTTGGCTTGACTTCCTCTTAAATCGGCATTGACTGCTTCCCGCCAGAAATATGTAGGGAGATGGTGGACCTACTATTGCGGACCTTCAGTATTCCTCATAACCATACCAATACCTGTAAATGTAAATTATTAAAGCCATAATATGGTCATGAGCGTGTCCTTTTTTCGAGAATAAATTTAGCATAGATTTGCACAATTTTTCGTACAGATATGTACCGATTCAGACTTATTACCGAATTTCTACTATTATATAGGTAAGGTAAGGTAATATGGTATCTAGAATATGTAGAGGACATTGACGATCCAGTCAAAAAAAAATGAAGCCTCATGCATAAAAATCTCTTTCAAACATCATCGCTACCTCTTAAATAAGAAAAACCCTATTTCGGGTAAATGCGATTTATTTGCTACAGCAATATTTATCACTAAGCAGTTAAACGATAAGAAACAGAATTTTAAATTAACAGTAATTCTTGGAATTTTGTACCGATGCCGAGAGAGAGAGTAAAAAAAACGCGAAATTTTATCCAAGTCCGCCTTAATTTGGGCAGTAAATCAGTAAGAGTGAAGCAGAGTCTAATCGAGTTGAAATATTGGGGAACTTATATCATGTTCCATTGACATTGACATCTTATATTGTGTTCTTTTCATAATGCAACGCCTATATCTGCCGTGTAGCAGTAATGCGTTTTGGTTTGAAGGGTGGGGCAGCCGTTGTACTGTTAAAACTGAGTTACAACTGATGTCTCAAGGTGGGTGGCGTATTTACATTGTAGATGTCTATGGGCTCCAGTAATCACTTAACACCAGGTGGGCCGTGAGGTCCTCCACGCGTCTAAGCAACAAAAAAAAAGATCAGACCAGCGGGTAGGTCAGCGTCCGCGTGATCTTCTCCCGTCAACCTGACCAACTACCACCAGCTTCTCTAAGTTATCGGGATATCTACGAGTGACCGAAGGAATACCGATGTATTCTTATAAGTCCGTCAATTTGCCCACCTGTTCTGGTGACGCTAGAAAAGTTTCTGGGCCACCAGTAATCTCGTATTCATAAATAAATAATAGTTTAAAAAAATGTGCTTTTCAGGATATTATCAAAATAACCCTTCTACTCATATCTGTTCATAAAATATTTATAACTACTGATACCCATGCACCCCACGCTTTTTTTTACAATAAAATCATTTTTTCTTACACTGTTTTTAATTCAAATTTATTAAAATTTATTTTCTATGTTTTATTTGGATTTTCTATAAAAGCGTATTTTGTTAATTTTTTAAACTATTATTTATTTTTAATTTTTTTGTAGAATTTAAAATTTTTCAAATTATTTGTTTTCATTTTTTTATTATTTTGTATTTAATAATTTTTTTTTTTTTTTATTGCTTAGATGGATGGACGAGCTCACACCCCACCTGGTGTTAAGTGGTTACTGGAGCCCATAGACATCTATAACGTAAATGCGCCACCCACCTCGAGATATAAGTTCTTAGATCTCAGTATAGTTACAACGGCCACCCCACCCTTCGAACCGAAATATACCATACTTAATAAGTATACCAAATTTCGAGTTAATCCGACGTTTTGAAGGGGGTCAAAATCATGTTCAAAGATTTCGTTACAAGCATACATACGTCTGAAGCTAATAAAAGCTTATTAAAAAGACCGTTAATTTGAAAATGAGTCCCATAACGTAGACCTGAATCCGACCCAGGCCTAAGGTAACGAAGAGAAATTCTTAATTACGTAGCTTTAAGGGGCCACTTAGCGAAGCATCGCGAATTTAATTTTTGCTTCCATAACGCTGTACAGACCTTTCGTATGTAGGCACTTTGTGTATTACTCTATGTCCTTCGTCAAACGAGGCTTGTGGAGAGTATTAAGCGGTAGGTAGCGACTTGGCTCTGCCCCTGGCATTGCTGAAGTTCATGGGCGACGGTAACCACTCACCATCAGGTGGGCCGTATGCCCGTCTGCATATAAGGGCAATAAAAAAAAAAAAAACTAACTTACTTTAGACGTTGTGATAGACAAGTGCACTCTAGCAATTGTAGAACTGAGTAACTTGTAATTAAAACAAAACAAATATATGAACAACTATAAATTCTTAAAAAATCAATTAATGTGTTTTTTTTTTAATACGCTTTTATTAGCTTCAGACGTATGTATGTTAGTATGTAACGGAATCTTTGGACATGATTTTGACCCCCTTCAAAACGTCGGATTCATTCGAAATTTGGTATACTTATTAAAGACCGATGACAATTCATTATTAAAAAAAAATATTGAAAAAATTGATATTCAACTATAATAAAAATTATAGTTTAAAAAACTAAAAAATACGCTTTCATAGAAAATTCAACTAAAAAATGAAAAATAAATAATAGTTTCAAAAAACTAAAAAAATACGCTTTAATAGAAAATCCCAGTAAAAGATAGAAAATAAATCTTAATAAATTTGAATTAAAAACAGTGCAAGAAAAAATGATTTTATTATAAAAAAAACCGTGGTGTGCTTTTCAGGATATTATCAAATAACCCTTCTACTCATATCTGTTCATTAAAATATTTATAGCTACTGATACCATGCACCTCAAGATTTGAAAAATTGTTAATCACATCATTAAACACAACAAAAAAAAACACAAAAAATACGTAGATACAGACTGCGCACTGAAAATTAAATTACAGAACTTTAATTAAACAGGATTTAGTTCAGAAACTAATATTTTAAACACGTCTGGATTCATCGTGTATTAATGCTATAACTATTCATGAATATTCGATATGCAAAATTCTAATTTATTTTACCCGAGTTAATCTGTAATGCCTTCGTCAACGGCCTCATGTATTATGCATGAGACATGCATGCAAATTGACCTGACTTCGATCGTTGGACAATAGTTTATACTTCGTTCATTAAAAAATAAACTAAAATTTTGTCTAGCTGAAATCTATATATTAATACGTGAAGCAAAAACTTTGTATCCCTTTTTACGAAAATTGGGCGGACGGAGGAGTATGAAATTTTCCACACTTATAGAGAATATAGAGAAGGAGTGCCGAATGTTAATATTTTTTTTAAATTATTTATAAAAAATACATTAATTCAATAAAAAAAACATTACACACACTACGCCGTGTATTTGACACACACACACACTCATGCATACTAATTGTTTATTGTCAAACTCTTCTTATTGCTTATAGTCTGGTCAAAGTGAGAATGGATTAATATTGTTTGTCTTTAATATTATTTGTCTATAGTGTAGTCTTGCCGAAATCTGTGATTGTAAAAGTATAGTCTTTGACAATATAATCATAACAGTGTACAAACTTATATTATTTCATTTAATTATAGTCGAATTTCGATTACTGCGTGGCCACTAGTTAATATTAATTGTCAAAAGTTTAAGTTAAAATGTGTTTTATAATCGATACAGAACTTCGAGGTATTTTTAATCTTCAGCCCGATTGAGAAACATCTTTCTTGTTATGGTCATGAAAAATTTGTACAGAGCCAGAAGATTAAGCGTATAAGCTATTCTATGACTAACAAACTACTGAATTCCCGCTACGCTCCGATCTAATTACTACTAAATATATATAAAAAAACACCCAATGAATAAACCTGACATGTCATGTTAACAGGATTGTTAACTTCTCTTTAAGTTTCAAGGATACGTAAGCATTAATTTTGTATCTCATTACAAGCTGTTGCCGGTGGCTTCGTCCGCGTATTCAAAGGGAAGTGTTAGAATAGTTTCCTTTAGAATAAGATTTTTTTTTCGCGATTAATCTAAAACTATCTCTTTACTTATTTTTTATCTCAATCCGTTGCTCCATTTCTATGTGAAAGAAGGACAAACAAACACTTGTAATTATACTGAGATCTTAGAACTTATATCTCAAGGTGGGTGGCGCATTTACGTTGTAGATGTATATGGGCTCCAGTTACCACTCAACACCAGGTGGGCTGTGAGCTCTTCCACTTATGTAAGCAATAAAAAAAAACTTTTTTTTATATTATTTGGATTAGGATAATTAAAAGATAAATCCTGATGAGTATAACTAACCATCGTCGCATTGACCAATCCGCGAACTACCTTTGACGGCTCTTCCAAATCTCGTTTACAATTTGTTGTTATTTGATGTTATCATTCCAGGCAACATCTCACAGTTCCATTACTATGTCATCTTGTAGCAAGAGGACCATAAAACCATAATCAGATTGCAGAGGCGGGTCGGTTCTGTGGTGAGTAAGATAAACATGGCATAGTACGGTGAGTGATTAAATATTGAGTGGCTTTAGTCAGGAAGAATTTGTAGTTTCTATAAGTAACAAAGGGCTTTATATAAAACAAAGAAAGTAGTAAAAATTATGATATTTGTGAACAGTGTTAAGTGAATTAGAACACATTATATAAAATAGCCACACCGACTTACTAAAGCCACTACACTACAGATCATAACCCGTAATTAGAGGTCAGACATTAAGCTACGTCTATTTCAGTATTTATATATACTTATTTTCCTTCTAATTTATTTAGCAATGCACCTCTAAAATACTTTCTTTATCTTCCACTCCACTTTGGAGTGGTCCACTTTGGTACACTAAATTGCAAGAATTGAAATAGATAAGCGACGAGATTTCTAGTAAAATTTCAACATCTTCTTTCCTATAAAACAAATATACGAACTAAAATACCTTACTACCCAATTCAGCAAAGATAAATCTCTCCGCTTTCCACTTGGCACGGATCTAATTGCCAATGAATTATTCACACTTAATTCATTTGTCGAAACATCAACGTTACCGAGGTTAATTCAGAGTACAGAATCTACTCAGATATTTCAGATTTCTTTTAAATTAGAAAAAGCTTTGAGGTTAAACATGAAAAGTATTTTTTGTAAGGTTTGGATTTAAAATTATGGTGATTACTAAGATGATATGCAAGATATTTTCTCTCGTAATAAATAGCCTAATTGGCATGTGGTAAGATAAAAAGAAAATGATAATTTATTTTTTGAAATTGGCACAGAAAACTGCAATTGATACAGATAATAATACTACTACTAGTAGTCCCGCAGTAGTCTAAATTCGACTAAATTAATTGAAATTATAAGTTTGAACATTATTATGGTTATATTGTCAAAGACTATCTGTATATATACTACTACACTATAGACAAATAATATTAAAGATAAACAATATTAACCTATTTTCAATTTGACCACAGTTTTTGATAAAACTAAGTTTAACAATAAACAAAGAGATATACATATATGTGTGTGTCAAATACACGGCAGTGTGTGTGATGTTTTCTTTATTGATTTAATGTATCTTTTATGCATTATTTTTTAAAAACATGAGCATTGTGCACTCCTTCACTATATTCTCTATAAGTGTGGAAAATTTTATACTCCTCCGTCCGCGCAATTTTCGTAAAAATGGATACAAAGTTTTTGCTTCACGTATCAACATATAGATATTTTATTTTCATTACCGTTTATTAATACATATAGATTTTCGTCCAATAAGCAATATGTTTGTGGCATCGCCTCCGGTCGCATTCAATACCACTGATTGTTTACGTGCAATCAGCAGCTGGCTGAAACTGAATTTATAGAGAAAAAGGAACATTTAATTTACATTGTCATTAACTCATTCGTTTTTCGTCCAATATCTGAAACCTTGCCTTTCATAGTCAGTAAAGATTTTCTACTCTGAATTTTGAGGTGGAACATATCTGTTGTTCGTGGACCGTTCTGTAGACCTAAACAACTATTTCTTAGATAAAGACCAATATTTTAAAGATGACGGCATTTCGATCAATAATAATATTATTTTTCTTCCTTTTTATTTCTGGTTATACAATCTTAGATGGATTAGAATATTACCTTAAACCACAGATATGACTTTTGTTAGTAAGCTAGCTTCTTAAATAACGTTAGTAATATCTAGTATTGTATTAGTAAGTGTATTAAAATAGTTATAAGTTAACAAGAAATCCCGGTTTGGGTACAGGCCTCCTACAAAGATGCCCATTTTTGTCTGTGCTATGAACTGCCCGCTTATGTCAGCTGATCTTTTCAGATCATCTCTCCAGCGGGCTAAGGGTCTCCCTTTCTCTCTCTCATTTCAATTAGTCAGAGGTAAGCCGAATCCGACAGCAGTGATATCCGGGGTAATGTTGCAATTCATCCAGGATTCATATTAGTGGCGTGGTCACGAAGCCCCGGAGGGTTACAATGACCCCGAGAGTACATGTGCATCAATCAAAGTCACCGCCAGGGGTTGAGAGGACGCTGACACACGGTGATCTAGTTTCCTTTAATCAAAAGGCTACAAATATGATACCTATTAAGAGCGAACTTTGAATTCCTTTTATCTATTACATTTAAGGTTTTCTTTTATTATTGACGTTCACACTCTTCAATTCACTTACTAAATAAATAAAAACAAAACGGGTGGACAAACAGAGAAATAAATATACTGAACTGTATTATTTATAAATATTTATTGTAAAAGAATATTTCTTCTTACAAGGTGGTTAACACGTTTTTTAGACATCGGCGAATAACGCCTAGTTATCTATGGATCCACTGTAGTATTCGAAAGAGAAATTATGTATATTAAAATGCGACATTGACCTATAAAAACAATATATATAGTACGACCTAATAAAAACCGCAGTATATAATAATATACACTAAGACAAAAAGTTATGAAACATAAACCTATTCACATTTTATGAATCGTGCTTTTTTTTTACTTAGATGTGTGGACGAGCTCACAGCTCACCTGGTGTTAAGCGGTTACTGGAGCCCATAGACATCTACAACGTAAATGCGCCACCCACCTTGAGATATAAGTTCTAAGATCTCAGTATAGTTACAAAGGCTGCCCTACCCTTCAAACCGAAACGCATTACTGCTTCACGGCAGAAATAGGCAGGGTCGTGGTACCTACCCGTGCGGACTCACAAGAGGTCCTACCACCAGTAATTACGCAAATTATAATTTTGCGGGTTTGATTTCTATTACACGATGTTATTCCTTCAACGTGAAAGTCAATCGTGAACGTTTGTTAAGTACGTATTTCATTAGAAAAATTAGTACCCGCCTGCGGGATTCGAACACCGGTGCATCGCTAGATACGAATGCACCGGACGTCTTATCCTTTAGGCCACGACGACTTCAAACTCACGCTTATTGAGGACCCGATCTTGTATCAATATAAATTTCATGAATTAAATGATAAATGATTTCATGAATATAAAAAATGCGAAGAAACTTTTTCCTCAACCTATTATTTTATTTTGCCTTTGGCGGGTAGTTCGTCAAACCTTTCAAAATCGATTATTGGACTTTTTGGCGGGAACGCGAGGAGTGAAGTTGTGTGATTTGTTTTATTTTGTCTATTTAGTGTTTCTTCGGGTTTAAATGTGTAATAATGGTGGTTTATTAACCGTTTAATATCTATGAAAGTGCACAAATGTGGGAAAATGAAACAAAGCCGCTGGACGTATCTTCTCGGGATCCTCCAAAAAGTCCACTGAAAAATCTTAGTAAATGACCATCATTTTACTGAGATTAGATTTCATCTCATATCATCTTATTTAATTTCATCCCAGTTGATTAATGTCTCAAATTAATCATTTTCATTTCATTTCACTCCATAATATAATTTTTCATAAAATTAAGAATATAGATTAAAATAAGACATGACTTAAAGGTTTCAGTTACCAGGTCATAAAATCTCTTAAAAAAAAATCGATTATTCTGTTATGTTTTGGTTTTTGTATGAGTAGGTAGGTAGGTAGTAAAGAGGCCTAGGGGGCGTAGTCCCATGCGCTGGTCCGATCAGATCAAGACGACTTTGGAATCCAGCATCATTGTCGCTATCCACTGCGCGGAGGACAGAAGTGAATGGAAGAACATAGTCCTGACAAAGGTGCTCAGTAAAGGTCACGACCCTCAGAACTGAGGAATACCACGCACGGAGGAGGAGGATGATTAGGTATATTGGTTTGATTGATTGACGAACACAGTGTCCGTGTGTAGCAACGAACTGCCCGCGACATTTGTTGCTTTGCACGTGATGTATCTAGGCAAATGTCATTCATTGTCCGGCGTCAGATTTATGGCGGCCGACATTCCGTTGCTCGTCTTGTTTGCTGACGTGACGCGGCTTAACAGTACACACAAAAATGTTTAAGTAATCGCATTAGCTAAAATCGGATGAAGCAGACATTTTTAATCTAGTGTGTTGAGTGCGAGTTTTTGTCTTCTCGCTCACATAAAAGCCTACTCAAATTTGTATGGAGTTAGATTAGCGCCTCTAGTGGTAAAAGAAGGAAGCTGTTTCAACTCCATACACCATAAACACAAGCTTCATGTGCCAGTGAGTAGGCGCCACTTCGATAAAGCGGCACGGCACGAGAACCCTCTCATCGTGGCCGCCGGTAACTACACTCCCGATCCCGCGGAAAGAATGGAAAGCAGTCGACGTCACCCAAAACACGTCATCTCGGATCCTCCCGATCCACTAACGGTGCTTTTAGGTACCTCAAGCATCGGTCACCGTTCTCGTCGAACCCGTCGCTTGCGACGAAGGGCTCGACGAGTAAATTAACCCTCAGACACAGCCCACTGAGTTTCTCGCCGGATCTTCACAGTGGGTCGCGTTTCCGATCCGGTGATAGATTCTGCGAAGCACAGCTCTTGCTAGGGTTCGTGCTAGCAACGTCGTCAGGTTTGAGCCCCGTAAGCTCACCTACTAGTTAAGGTTACGCTGGAATAGCCTCTCAAGGCTACCAGATTAGGTAGGAATAAAAAAAAAAGAGTAGGTTACATAAGCTACAAAGTCATTCGGGTGTTTTTCTGTGCGTCTGTACGACAAAATCACACGAGATGTTCAGAACCTACATATACATAGGCTTAAGAAAACTATTAAAGAACGTCTGTGCAATAAAGCTTGCTATAAAGTCAATGATTATTTAAAAGATTGCACAAAGCGGGAATGAGTTTCTCGCTCCGGGCATTTCAATATTGCAATAATTGTTACGTTATAATACTCCCTTAAAAGATGAATATTTAAAAAAAAATCTAATAATTAAAAAAAAAACTCTAATATTAAAAAAAAAAGACACACCCACTGAGTTTCTTTACAGTTCTTCTCAGGACGAAGGCTAGTTTTTGTGAATTGGCGGTAGTTCTTTTTGACGTTCAACAAGTATGTACTTTCATTTATGTTGAATAAAATTTTTATGATTTGATTTGATTGATACAAATATGATGTGTCGAAGACATGGCGAGTCTTGCGTTAAATGGCTACTGAGATCATTAGTGGTGGTCTTGTGAGCTTACTTGCACGGGTCGGTGCCTCCACTCTGCCGGAGAATGGGGTATTAACTTGGTTGGCATCTATGGACTCCGGTACCCACATTACACCAAGTGGATCGTGGACGCATTCGCCCACCGAAGCAAAAAAAATATTAACAATCTAACATTAAAAAAATAAAGACATGCCCGCTGAGTTTCTTTGCACTCCTTCTCAGGACCGAGGCTAGGTTTTGTGAATTGGCGGTAGTTCTTTTTGACGTTCAACAAGCATGTACTTTCAATTATGTTGAATAAAAATTTTTTTTTTATTTGATTTGATTTGATTTGATAATAAAAAAATATTTAAGACGTAGTTCCAAGTAAAACAAACTCCCAGGCCTCAAGTTATTGCTAAGTTCTATTTGGAGAGAAACGGAAGTAAAAAAAAAAAAAACAAAAAACAAATATACTGTTCTTAATAAATAAAAACTAATATCGTCGAATAAAACCTTAATTTTTCGCGATCAACGAATACCGTAAAATATTCTAACCATTGGCAATTACAAAATGAGCATAATGAACCTTAAGTAGGTTTAATTAAGTTGCAATTAGCTTTGAATGTCGCTCTCTTCTTGGTAATTCGTTGAATAGACCGTTGTCGACTTCGCGCTCTTTACCTTTACCGGTTCAAAGGAAGACCTGAATTATCTGAAAAAATATCTTCTTCATGTTGCTTACCAATTAACAAAGACGAAATTAATTTACAAACACCATTGTTTTGCTTTCCCCGTGTAGAAATGTGTTCGATAAGAGATCAAAATCTCTACGTTGATAAATAACGACTGATCTTTTCAATAATAACAATAATATTAATTTATAATTTATCGCAGAAGTGAACAAAAAATGAAAATCTATCTAATTTAATATCATCTTCAGATATGCGATTAAAGTCTTAATTAGATTGTAGATTTTAATAGGACTGATTGAACGAAAACAGACCAGATGGCAGTGCTCGCGACGATTCTTTACCCATAGACACAGCCCACTGAGTTTCTCGCCGGATCTTCTCAGTAGGTCGCGTTTCCGATCCGGCGGTAGATTCTGCGAAGCACTGCTCTTGCTAGGATTAGCAACGTCGACACGTTTGAACCCCGTGAGTTCACCTACTCGTACAGGTTACGCTGACATAGCCTCTCAAAGCTATGAGTCTAGGAAAGATTTTTACTCCTGGTGGGACCTCTTGTGAGTTGGCGCGGGTAGGTACCACCACCCTGCCTATTTCTGCCGTGAAGCAGTAACGCGTTTCGGTTTGAAGGGCGAGGCAGCCGTCGTAACTATACTCGAGACCTTAAAACTTATATCTCAAGGTGGGTGGCGCATTTACGTCGTAGATGTCTATGGGCTCCAGTAACCAGTTCACACCAGGTGGGCTGTGAGCTCGTCCACTAATCTAAGCAATAAAAAAATATTTTTTTTTTGAAGTGCAACTTCTTTAGTGTCGTTGTGATTTCAAACTCGATGAAACGAAAAAACAAGTCCATAGAGACACAAACACATAAACGTATAGGACTCAGCCGGCGAGAGAATGAGATAGAACACATTAGACGTTCTCGGTCTCCTCTTTGTGCGACTCTTCGTAGCATCCCCACTATCGTCTACTAAACATTGTCCATATGTATGCTCCTGTGTAGTGGGATAGTCAGTATATCTATATCTATATGTTACTAGCTGACCCGGCAGACTTCGTAGTGCCTCAATCGATACTATTGAATCGATACTAATTAGATTTTTTTTTTTTTTTTATTGCTTAGATGGATGGACGAGCTCACAGCCCACCTGGTGTTAAGTGGTTACTGGAGCCCATAGACATCTACAACGTAAATGCGCCACACACCTTGAGATATAGTTCTAAGGTCTCAGTATAGTCACAAAGGCTGCCCCACCCTTCAAACCGAAACGCATTACTGCTTCAGGGCAGAAATAGGCGGGGCGGTGGTACCTACCCGTGCGGACTCACAAAAGGTCCTACCACCAGTAATTACGCAAATTATAATTTTTGCGGGTTTGATTTTTATTGCACGATGTTATTCCTTCACCGTGGAAGTCAATCGTGAACATTTGTTGAGTACGTATTTCATTAGAAAAATTGGTACCCGCCAGCGAGATTCGAACACCAGTGCATCGCTCGATACGAATGCACCGGACGTCTTATCTTTTGGGCCACGACGACTTCAAAACACCAGTATCCAATACACCAGCGTTTATGGTTTAATGGATAAGACACCCTATGTATTTGTAAAGATAGGCGAAGATCATGAGTCGTGCTTGCATAGTGTTGTTTGCTTTAAATTGCATGATTGCTGCATAAGCTAGTGACACGCCGCCGCGCCGTCACCGGCTCGTATCACTCCTGTGTTATATACGTAGAAATCTGTTTTCCTTAATCATAATATAATTATGTTACTAGCTGACCCGGCATACCTCGTAGTGCCTCAATCGATAAATAAAAGACCCAAACTTTTGTATAAAATAAACTTAAAACAAACAAAATGAATCCGTCCGACAGGGGACATATCAAAGGAAAACAAAATTGTTATTTTTATTAATTCCGAGCATTTTCATATTTATCTACCTTTTAAGCCTTCTCTTTACTTCCACAAATACCTAATTCAAGACCAAAATTAGCCAAATCGGTCCAGCCGTTCTCGAGTTTTAGCGAGACTAACGAACAGCAATTCATTTATATATATATATCGACGCTTGAAAGGCAAACGTGACTAAGCGACAATGCGTGAACTTTACAGTATACTAATTTGAAGTTGAAATACCTGAAAAGAAAATTTATTTTAACGAATCTAGCTGTAGTAGAATCTAGCTAGTAGCTGTAGGATTGAAATGATTTTAATAGACCTAGAAATATATTTTTTTTGCGCATCGAATATGGTTATTGCCTATCATTTATGTACAAAGCAGTTATTGTCGCTTAGTCACGTTTGCCTTTCAAGTGTCGATATATAGATTTATAAGTTTCACTTCTACCGTGTGTGACTTGCACACACACACACTTTTTTTTTGTACCGTCGATCTACGGAGCAATCATAACGGATACTGTGCTCCACCGTTCGGTGGAAGATTTTCCCCTTTCCCTTCGTCGTTATTCCCAAAATTATAAACACTTAAACAAACAGCATACAAACTTGTCCATCACACGAATATTTGACCGATGTGGGAATCGAACCCACGACCCTCGGCGCAACAGTCAGAGGCGCTACACCACCGAGTCAATATTTTCCTTAGCATTTTTCGTAAACTATAAAACACAGAGAAAGATTCTCTTATGTATAAACTATGCAACCAACAAAAGAACTAGCTTCACAGTTGCATTCAGACATCCCTCTATCCGATGGCTCTCAACGGGTTAGTTGTAAAATATTTATAGTGTAATCCATTCCGACTGATTGCCCGTTCGGGTGAGCATACGCTAAGCCACTGCCGCCCAAATAAAAGAAGCCCAGAAAATCGCATCATTGTTTTCTTTTTTTGGGTATTGAAAAATGGCTACGCACTTGCAGTTTTGCATGTAATTTCGATTTTCGGTTATTATTTATGGGCAGGACATCTAGTTCGAATGGCAGAGACCAGAATGCCAAGACAACTGCTCTATGGCAAACCAGAGGGCCGGAGAAGTCGTGGCAGACCCAAACTCCGAAGGTTAGATGGCACAGAGCACGACCTCAAAGTTATCGGTGTCAGGAACTGGAAGGAGCAAGCCCTGAACAGAGCAGTCTGGAGAGACATACTGGACCAGGCTAAGGCCCATCCTGGGCTCTAAGGCCTAAGATGATGATGATGGTTGTTATTTGGAACATGCAACGTACATTGGGAATGGTCTAGTACCTGTTCTTTTGTTCTGTTATTCTTCTACCTCTGTCTTTTCAATTATATTTATCATAGAAATTACGTAGACATCGACCTGAAATTATGGCTTTAATGTAGTGATGTCAATAAAGATTATTATTATTAAAGTTTTTAAGCTTTAGTAACCACTTATCACCAGTTGAGCCGTGCTCTCGTATTTCAGTCTAAGCAATAAAAAAACAAATGAAAGTAGTTTAAAATACGTCTGCGACTCACAAAAATCGCAGAAAATTCAACTTAAATGTAATTAATACGACACCACTAAAACTTGATCCCGGATAAAAATTGACCCTCAATTGTCCGAGGCCTCGTTATTTTTTATGTTGTGCTTCTAGCAATATCCGATAAGAGCTCGCACTATCGAAAGTAAGTGCCAATAATTGCCAGGGGAAATCATATGGGACCCGAAGCTCTCGTATCGTATTGCACTTAAAGTTTCCGCGAACAATGGCTGCAGTGTGCGATACTTTTATAGCTTCCGATGTAAAGTGTTTGTTCTCGGTGAATATCAATGACAAAAGCTACTTACATATTTAAAAGCGTATCAAATTATCAACTACTAGCTCTTATCGCTGCTACAGTCCCGTTTATGTAAAAATTATATCGAGTGAAACACTATTTGGCTTTGGCGACATTTTTGCAACTTTACAACAGAGCCATTACAAGTTTAAAATTTAGAAAAAAATATCACAACAAAAAAACTTCTTCAGCTATTTGATTGGTGTAAGCTTAGTCGAAGTTCAATTCATCATCATTCCCATAGATATCCACAACGTAAATGCGCCACCCACCTTGAGATATAAGTTCTAAGGTCTCAAGTAGCATACAACGGCTGCCCCACCCTTCAAACCGAAACGCATTACTGCTTCACTGCAGAAATAGGCAGGGTGGTGGTACCCACCCGCGCGGACTCACAAGAGGTCCTACCACCAGTAATTACGCAAATTATAATTTTGCGGGTTTCATTTTTATTACACGATGTTATTCCTTCACCATAGAAGTCAACCGTGAACATTTGTCGAGTACGTATTTCATTAGAAAAATTGTTACCCGCCTTCGGGATTCGAACACCGGTGCATCGTTCAACACTAATGCACCGGACGTCTTATCCGTTAGGCCACGATGACTTCAAAAATCGTTCGGGCCAAACCAAAATCAGGGAATCAGTAATTTTTATAAACTTGAAATTTTCATTCTAAAATTTACAAAATGCGATATTTTGGATGGAATATAAAAATTCGCGACTTTTACTATCTAGTTGTTAAGATATTCTAAAAGGCTATAATCTTGATCAAAACTACAACTTTCTATTGGATTTGAAGACCAAGGTTTGTTTTAAGGGCCACGCAGCTCACTTCTATACGTGTTTTGTTTGATAGCTGCAATCTGTGGCTTGTAGGAAGCGTTTACGTTAAAACCCTTACGCGGCTCACGGGTGACCCTCATGGCCCGAACGGTTCAGCAAGATAAAGCTCTCCGGTGAGCATTGTGGCCCGAATGAAAATACTCGATTTTTCATGTGGCGTTCAACGTGTTAAGTTTGAAATTGTTGCCAACACTTTACTGTACTTTAAGGATCCTGGGTTAGTGCTTGGTAATTTACAGCCTGTTAGTTATGTTAGTCATGTTTATAATATGATTAAAAATTATTTTTTTTGTGAGTCATATACACGGTTTATGTGTACCTATAATGGAATGCCGATGAAATAAGCTGGTGGAATAAGGACCTCTTGTGAGCCCGCGCGGGTAGGTACCGCCGCCCTGCCTATTTCTGCCGTGTAACAGTAATGCGTTTCGGTCTGAAGGGTAGCACAGCCGTTGTAACTATACTGAGATCTTAGAACTTATATCTCAAGGTGGGTGGCGCATTTGCGTTGTGGATGTCTATAGGCTCCAGTGGCCACTTAGCACCAGGTGGGCTGTGAGCTCGTCCAACCATCTATTCAATTAAAAAAAAAACGAAAGCATAAAATTTTGAATCTGATTACAAGATTGTCTTAAGCTCAAATTTTAGCGGCAAAAGTTTTAAGACTTTCGACTAAGCCCTATCACGTTACAAATCACGGAACCACAAACACGAGGTGTGCTCGGAGTTGAATCAAGTCGCGCCAAGTTACAGAACTCTCAAACTTTCCAGCGCTTCGGAGACACTCTACAAATGTTGATCTTCGAAAGCTGTGATAGAATTTTGTGTCTTATTTGTATGAAGTTTAAGAAATAAACCGTGTTTTCGTTTTAGAGTGTTGTATTATGTTGGTTTATGGTTTTTGTTACTATTTAGAAAATATGTTGTAGGGACCACAAATGTCCCCATAGCAACTAATAATTATATGTATGTGTTAGCGATAATTATATTGCAGTGATGCTACGCCAGTCTGCTGCGCTATGACATGTCCTTCTTCAAACGAGGCTTGCGGAGAGTACTTTATGGTAGGCAGCGGCTTGGCTCTGTCCCTGGCATTGCTGACGTCCATGAGCGACGGTGACCACTTACCAGTGGGCCGTATGATCGTCTGCCTACAAAGGCAATAAAAAAAAAAAAAATTGTCTCGGGATTGTCGGGCTGTCGATAGCACGTTAGGCTGTAATCCCAATATACGTTAGTCACTTAACTGAACACGTGTCTTATTAATCCTGGCCCGATATAGAGACTCAACAATGCTATATATTTTTTCTTAGAAAAACCATAAGATATCTCGAAATATTTACTACCAATGGATAGAAAATTGGATATTTTTTCGTTGGTAGGAAAACATTATTAGGCTTAGGCGATAGAAAAACCTAGGTATACATTTAGATTCGAAAGCCCGTAATAGAATTGAGACTTGACCGCAAGCGTGTGTCGGAGTGGATGGCATTCACATTAGTGACAACGGTAACAACTTCACATCTAGCTGTAGGTTTTTGACTTAAAACTTTGATCCGTTTGAGTACAATAAAAACTTCCTTCGTCCTTTGCAATTTGAAGTGAACACAAAAACAAACGTTATTAAATCTATACTTAATATTATAAAGAGGAAAGATTTTTTTGTTTGTTTGTTTGTATTGAATAGGCTCCGAAACTACTGAGCCGATTTGAAAAATTCTTTCACTGTTTGGAAGCTAGGCTATTCCCGAGTAACATAGGCCACAATATTTTTTGGAAAAAATTAGGGATCCTTACTAAAACTCTAATAATGTAACCCATTGTGTAAAAAAATTACCTAAAATATTCTTTACATCGCGTGCCCTGCGAAAACTATTGGTGATAGAATAAAATAAGGTACTACGACTTTGCAGAGCACACTATTATTCACAAAAAGTGTCGCGACAGCGTATGTCTTACTATTATAGTTATGCCGCAATAAGTGTTCTTTTATTTAAAAAAATAAAACAACGTCAAATATCGTTGAAATTTTTTTTAAAGACCCGTGCGGAGCCGGAGCGGGCCGCTTGTCATTCATAAAAACAAAAGAACCAAAATACCCTAAAAGTTCAAGAGCATAAATTCCCTCACATCTCTCAGTTTGAGGACGCCTTATGAACTGCTTATCCGGATCTCGCAAAGAAAAACCTGGATGGAATTAACCTGTGTAATCTCCTTGTCTTTTACGGGCTTCCCCGAATTCTGACTTGTGTTTCTGCCCGGATAAACGCTGGGGTTATGCGGGGGCGGTTTCCGTAGCCGGATATTTCAAGAGCGATATTGTCTATCGGGCTTTAGCTATACCAGTTTTATGACTGATGAACTTACATATAAGATGCAGATGAAGTACATCAAAAATATTCAGTAGGCCTTAACTGAATTCAGATAATCATTTGTCATAACAGGTTCGTTTTCAATTTTGTGGCCAGAAAAATAACGATTTCATGAATTTCGCTAATTTTCCATATATTTTTTTTGTATTTATTTATTTATTTATTACACTTCATGTAAAATTTACATTGGCGGACTTAATGCCTAAGGCATTCTCTACCAGTCAACCAAAGGTAGTGCAGAGTAAATATTGGTAAGTGCAATGAAATTTATATTAAACTACAAATACATATAATAGTTATTATAGTATTTAGGCATGTTCAGCATAAAAAATGCTTCATCACAATTAAGTCAGTCACTCATTTATTGATAACATTATATAATATTCATTTATATTTTTCATTTTACGCATTTGATAACGCTAACACGGATGACAATTTAAATAGGACCTTAGGAAGCTTACAAGTAGTACTTCTTTTGTTTTTAATAATGTTCTAATATCTAATATCTATTTAATATTTTTTTATGTAACTATAAAAAAACTGAGACCTTAGAACTTATATCTCAGGGTGGGTGGCGCATTTACGTTGTAGATGTCTATGAGCTCCAGTAACCACTTAATATTAGGTGGGCTGTGAGCTCGTCCACCAATATAAGCAATAAAAAAAATTCACACAATTAAACCTGCCTCCATGGTACTAGCACTAGCCTGCTCAGAATACGTCTTTAATACAAGTCCAGTTACAACAATTGGTTCTCCATCGCATAGTCCTTATCGTTTGCAGGTGAATAAATATAATTAGCAATAATTGTAATTACTCGTAGTCATAATTGCGACATAACTAATGATCGCCGCTAAACAATGTATTAAACAACTTTATTTATTACAATATACTTATCTTACTGGTGGTAGTACCTCTTGTGAGTCCGCGGGGGTAGGTACCACCAACCTACCTATTTCTGCCGTGAAGCAGTAATGTGTTTCGGTCTGAAGGCTGCCGTTGTAACTATACTGAGATCTTAGAACTTATATCTCAAGGTGGCGCATTTACGTTGTAGATGTCTATGGGCTCCAGTAACCACTTAACACCAGGTGGGCTGCGAGCTCGTCCACCTATCTAAGCAATAAATAAAAAAAACATACAACTTCATTAAACACACTAAATGTAAACACGCCCAAGTAAAAGAAGGCAAGACAATGTTCGTAACAATCATTTTTATCGTAAACAAAAAAAAGAGATATCCGGGTTAAATAATCCGCTCTGATCCAGTTTTGTCCGGATAGCCGGAAAGCTGTTTTTTGTTAACTCCGTGCAAAGAAAGTGTTTGTGTAAGAGATTTTGTTAAGCAATTATTGGGAGATAGCGGAGCGCGTCTCGGTCCTGTTGATGCTTGTGTTTGTTCATTGAAGTGCTTTTTTATTGTTTCTATGTTGAGACAAATGTAATTGAATATAATCCCGGAAAGAAATTTAGAGGTTAGTTAATAGGTCTGATCTATTTGATACTAGGAGGACTATGTGCTTGTGTACTTATTCAAATCTATACATATAAATAAAATTAGAGTGTCTGTTCGTAGTATTGAAATAACCGCTTTTTACTACATGCATATGAATATTTATATACGGTACATTTTTATCTGTCTGTTTGTTCCGGCTAATCTCTGGAATGGCTGGACCGATTTTGATGAGACTTTCACTAATAGGCAGCTGATGATATAAGGAGTAACTTAGTCTTTATTTTTTAGACTAGCTTCGCCCCGTGGCATCATCCGCAGTTATTGTCGTACCGTGCGCAACATGGCGGGCTTCGCCTATCAATAATAAAGTTTAATGTTTCCGAAGCGAAGCGAGGACGAGTCGCTTGTATTAAATAAAATCCATGCTCAGAGACCTCAATTTAATGGCTCGTTGACATAACCGCTTCATACCAGATGGACCGTCAGCCGGTTTAACCATCTATATCGAAAACAATACATAATATACATTTACAATAAAAAAATAGAAAATTATACTCAAACAGAAAACCCTAAGTTTGATTTGTCTTCATTATATTAATTCGCAAAATTAAATTTAAAAAAATGTTCATCACGTTACCGTAGTCATGGCGGCTCGCACGTTCCAATGGCCCAATTAAACACGTCATTCAGTAGGGGGTTAATTAAGAAGAAAATTATCTCTTCAAATACAACGCGGATGTATGTTTGGAGCGAATCGTGAGCGGAAGCGGAGTTCTAATCTTGGGCTTTATAAATACAGGCGTCTAATCGATTCCTGTGTGCATAAAGATATAAAATACCAAATGGTGCAACTACTTTTTTTATTGCTTAGGTAGGTGGACGAGCTCACGGCCCACCTGATGTTAAGTGATTACCGAAGCCCATAGACAACTACAACGTAAATGCCGACACTCATCTTGAGAGAAGAGCTGTAAGGTCTCAGTTTTTACAGTACAACGGCTGCCCCGCCTATCAAACCGAAACGCATTACTGTTTCACGGCAGAATTAGGTAGAGTGGTGGTACCTAGCCGTGCGAACTCACAAGACGTCCTCCATCAGTGCTACTCGAAATTCGTTGCGACCCTACGCAATATGTGCCTGGAATAGCCACGAACGACGCGACATCTACAGTCGACTGATTCGTGTTGTATGGGTCTGTATGTTGAGCTACGAAAGTAAAGAATGAAAGAGGAATGCATTCGGCAGAGGTGCGAATGTTGAGATGAATGTGTGGAGTGACAAGAATGGACAAGATAAGGAATGAGTATATCAGAGGAAGTGTGAAAGTAGCCCAGGTGATTGACAGATTAAAGAGCAGACGGTTAGCGTGGTATGAACATGTGATGCATAAAAAGGAGATGCATGTGACTAGGAGATATATGGAAATGGCAGTACAAGCTAGAGGGAGAATGTTGAGACGACGCCTGATAGAAGAGAATAGAATAGAAAAATTTGCTGTGTCTACTCCACCTAGTGGGATAAAGTGGAGACAAAGAGAGACTGACTCTGTGGTGCATTAATTAACTCCCCTTAATGTTGCGCTAAGGGTCGTGTGTTGGATTCTCACATAGAGCAAACATTCGTGTGATGAGGAAATTTGTTTGCTCTTTGTCTGGGTGGTTATTATTATCTGTAATATATAATTTTAAACGTGTTTAAGTATGTATGTCAGTCCCGGGAATCCAAAACACAGGGAATCCAATCCTAATTTGAGACCGGATGACCGTGCGTGATTTCCCAGTTATTTATAGTTACAGTTTTTACATACTACAACTAAATAAATTGGTATTATGAAATTCCCACTGTGCCAAACTAGCCAAATAAAATACGGAATAAGATTACATATTTTCTATTAAATTCTAATAAACTATTAATGACGATACATTTTTAATATGTTTAATTTTACCCCCGCAAACAAATATTATCGCTTATTGCTCTATCTTTGTACCACACAACAAATTGAACGCCCGCTTGTGCTGAATTATGACTTGAATGCCTTCAGTAATGCCTACTCGCACTGAATTATAGCTAATGAGACGAATATTAAAGTAATTTATAATAGCCATTAGGAAATAAATTACTTCACCGAAAAAAATAAAAAAAATATTAGAATAAAAACATTACTAAAACATCATAAACATTAAAATTATAAATTATCATCGTTGGCTTTGTCAATACAGATACGTCCAGATTATTTAGCAATCCGTTGAAAATGTGCAAACTTTGGAAATATATTAAGTAATAGTTAATACTCATCACTAAAACTGAAACGGGACTAGGAATAAATACGCTCGGAATTAAACAATAGATCTTTAAGTTGTTTTTTGATAGTGGAGCGTGTTGTGCCAGCGCTGGTAGGTAGGTACGTACGCCTTGCCTATTTCTGCCGCGAAATACTCATGCGTTCCGATTTTAAGAGTAGGGTAAATTCTTTATACAATAGAATTGAGATTTCGACGTCATGTGACGAAGTCGGTGGCAGTATTCACTTTGAGATGTCTATGAGCTCCGGTAACCACTTTACGCCATGTGGGCTGAGAGCTCATTCTCTCAACTACCTAATAATAAAATAAAAAAAAAGGTTTATGATCTACACAATAAAGCAACGCATTACCACTCTTTCTACTACTATCGCATACTAGTCCTGTAGTATATTCGAAGGATAGTTTAACTCTTATTTCAAATTATTTGAGAAATTTAACTAGCCCCTGCCAAAAACTGGAGAATTACGTCGCGATATTAATATGTTCTCGTTCAAAATCCCTCAGTGCCTGAAGACAAAGGTGTACAACTAATCTGTGTTGCCAGTGATGACTTACGGTTCCGAGACGTGGTGCTTCACAAGGGATCTTTTCAGGAAGCTCAGTGTCGCGCAGCGAGCTATGGAGAGGGCTATGCTTGGTATTTCTCTACGAGATCGAATCAGAAATGAGGAGATCCGTAGAAGAACCAAAGTTGCTGACATAGCCCGTAGGATTAGCAAGCTGAAGTGGCAGTGGGCAGGCCACATAGCGCGAAGATCGGACGGCCGATGGGGCAGAAAGATCCTCGAGTGGAAACCACGCACTGGCAAACGCAGTATGGGACGGCCACCTACCAGTTGGACCGACGACCTGGTGAAAATTGCTGGGTCACGTTGGGTGCAGGTGGCAACGGACCGGCCGCACTGGACATCAGTTGGAGAGGCCTATGTTCAGCAGTGGACAGTAGACAGGCTGAGATGATGATGATGATGATGATTTATCAGATAACCGAATCGTATGAGTTTTATCGTGAGATTATTTCTGGTAAAAAATTAAGATTCTAATTTTCTCAGGTCGCGGGAATGATGAACTTTGGGAGAGGATTATGTCCATCAGTGAACGTCCGTGGACTGATAATGATAATGATTTTGCTCAAAAACAGTATTCAAGAAGCCAAGCCCCCGCTTTCGGTATTAAAGAAAAAAGCGCTCTTTAAAAGCTCCGATGGATTGATTAATTAATGAACCGAACGTATCTCGAGAAGATGCTAATCAAAGGCTTGATGCATTCTCGATCTTTAGTGATAAATCAGCGTTTTATTTATCGGTCACTTTGTGTGGTGGCCACGAAATGAGCAGTTTTTTAAGGAAATTCAAATTATAAGTCGTTTTAAATTTCATATCATTATTATCAGCTCTAAGCTCTACTGCTCGCGGCTTTCCATAGTGCACCACAATAAGCTCTACATTTGTAGACTTATTTTTCTTATCATTCGCCTAGACTGATTCATCTCACGTCTACATTGTACTTAATTAGAAGAATATTATTTTAGTAATGTGGAACACCGCCGTTACTATTGAAACGCGGAGTCGTAACCATCAAACCATCATCATCATCATTCTATATCAGTTCACTGCTGGACAGGCCTCTCCAATTTATTTTTATTTTTTTATTGCTTAGATGGGTGGACGAGTTTACAGCCCACCTGGTGCTATGTGGTTACTGGAGCCCATAGACATCTGCGACGTAAATGCATCAACCACCTTAAGATATCAGTTCTAAGGTCTCAGTATAGTTACAACGGCTGCCCCGCCCTTCAAACCGAATACACGACCTTTATATGGGGCCCACAACTGCTTCGATATCTGCACAAGACTCTTTGACACCAATAGTTCAATAACATTCTTAAATGAAATCAGTAGTGACACTGAATTGGACTTGAGGTTAGAGAATATCATAAAAATATCATTAGGGGCGTATATAATGAAATGAAATATTATCAAGAGTATTCAAGTAACCTTTTAGTTTTATTTTAACCAGTCAAACTTGATCTGCTGCGATGCTGAGATCTGATTTATCTTCAATTCAGTCACTGCCAAGCTTCACAAGCCAGGCCAAATTTGAAGATTTCTTAAAATCGCATTGGAATCGGTCCACTCATTTCGGTATATAAAGGGGAAAAAAAGATACCTACAGACATCGAATTTTAAGAAATAGATATGTTTATGTTGTCGTATTCTTTCAAGTCTTTTAGTGGTTTGTAGTACAGCTGTGCTCCTTCAAAGAATACTTTTTATTTTCCACCGTGGGCCAGACCTTCATGATTTCAATCATCTAATATTTATTTAGTTCAATTTTTCAATTAGAATACAGGTTTGGTATGTAGTAGTATGTACGAAATTTAATTGAATATCTAACACAAAAACATTAAATACCCTAAAACCAGAGATACATTTATTAACAGGTTAGTCTAATCTAGTTTATTCGCGTTGCAATCCCAAATGGGTCGTATAGATAATACGTAACGCTTGGTTTAACGCTTGTTTTATGGCCCCAGAGCACGCCCACTCTACCGGGAACGTCTATGGTCAGCGTTTCACGAAGATGTCCCGATTAATGAGCTCTTCAATATACCTTAACAGAGCTGTCAGGCACATTAATATACTAATGCTATACATACTTGCGTTGAGAATGTCGTGTAAAACAGTAAATAGATAAATTGGTGAACTGGTAGTAGAGCGTTTTGTGTGTCCGCACGGGTAGGTAGCACCATCCTGCTTATTTCTGCCGTGAAGCAGTAATGCGTTTCGGTTTGAAGGGCGGGGCAGCCGTTGTACTGTTAAAAGTGAGACCTTTCAACTCGTGTCTCAAGGTGGGTGGCGGCATTTACGTTGTAGTTATCTATGGGCTCCGGTAACCATTTAACACCAGGTGGGCCATGAGATCGCCCAACTATCTAAGCAATAAAAAATAAAAATAAAGGTTTTTTCTGATTATCATTCTATTTGATGCTTTAAATAATGGTGGGATGTTCTAAGGGCACAACTATATGTGCAGCAGTAATGAAAATTGCGTGATTTGCGAAGGTGATATACCATAGTATTTATGTGTTAGTAAACAAGAGTAATGTGAAAACACGTAACCAAGTAATGTGAAAACAAGAGGCTTTGAATTTTCATATGAATTTTAAGCAGAATTTTATTTTTCTCTTAAGCTTAATTGAACGTAGGCATGTTTATCACCTAACACTCTGATTTCTTTGTATTCTAAAATGTATTTTAAAATTTTTTCAGAATCGTGTTCTTCATAAATATTGATTAAATTTCCAAAATTCCATATTTTTAAATTGATTTCCTTAAGCGGCCATAATACACAATCTCTTTGAAAAATAAACTTTAACTTTTAAAAAAATAACTTTGCTTTTACCACCACAGTGTGTATCACAAAAATATGCACGACAACATATCATCCAACCAATCGGCCGAACTAAGCAGCAATGTGTGAGAGGGCAGCTTGGCTATGCAGGCGAAAATTTCTCGATAAAATTATCATAATGATCCACGGCAACGAGTGCCCTGGGAATGACGGGATAATATCCAAGGTAGCTCCTGATACGATGAGAATAATACCCGTTTTTATTATATCGAAATACCGAGATTACGCTATTCAACCATAGATATTATAATTTAGGCTTCGGTAATTGCTCATAATTTGACTGGCATAAATATTTCGAATAAATAAAAATACAAGTGCTTTTGAATGTGAGATCATGTCGATTACAATTTGAATATAAACTATTATTTGGGTCTAGGAAATTTCGAATAAACAACAACACAACATATCGATAGAGATAATTAATCTCGATGGGAGCCTGTGGGTATCCATATTATTATTACGTGATTGAGATTGGATGAGATTGGACTAAGAAAAAGCTTACATTAAAAGACTAATATTTATGCTCTCTGTCTTATTTCTCTCTCTCTTCTTCAACCTGTGCTTACCCAATGATGACTGTAGGTCTTTTCATATGCCCTCCATTCTTCTCGGTCTCTTGCCTTTCGCATCCATTCCTTACCAGCTGTTTTGACCGGGTCGTCGGTCCTTCTCATCGGTAGTCTGCCTACGTTACGACATCCAGTACGAGTTCTTCACTCCAGTACTTTTGTCTAATATCTAGTACCCGCTAATAGTAGTATTATATTAGCTTGTATTGTGTTGCTTTTATTTTTTTGTAACTTAAATTTCTAAATTTCTCTTCTCTGTTCACTTTCTACTTATATGTGATTTTGATTATGAAAACATATTTGGTTATTATTTAGCTATTTTTTTGAAGTGAAAACTTCTTTAGAATCGTTGTGATTTCAAACCGGATGCAACGGAAAAAACGACAGGTAAGAGACACAAATACAAGAATGTGTAGGATGAAGCCAGCAAAGAATGAGACAGAAATATACATACTATTTAATACAGCGCCATCTGTGAGATTTTTTAATACTAACGTGTGTATGAAAGCTCTTGTTAATTTAGGATTATACGTGAAATTAAAATATCAATTCACAGAGGGCGCTACCTTACAATTATTTACTAATGACAAAATTTTACATATACTTAAGACGTTTAGGATAATTGTATTTTAATTTTGGAAGGTTTCACTTCTACCACGTGTGAATTGCACACATTTTGTTTTTTTAAATATTATATGTTTGTATTGTACTGTTTGTTTCCCAAATAAATAAATATTATTAGGTTTTCTCTCGAGTTCTTGACCCGATTTAGTTCCTAGCTCCCGCCTTGAAACCTTCAAGGAAGTTTCGGATTCTCCTCAACTTATGAACACTGTGTCTTCCAAAACTTTACTTACTACTGTACATGTGTGTATGGCTGCGTGTTCTTGTAGTATGTACATGTTTATGTTTGTTTTCAATTTGTTTATGTATCTATGTATGTTTTTTGCTACTACGCCTGTTGTGACTATTATTATGCGGATGGTTTCTGTGTATGTATTCCAGAGTCGTGTTAATTTTACTTTTATGGGGTGATATTTACTAGGTTTTTCCAGTTCTTGAGGTTCTTAAATATGATTTATAATATTTCTTAATATTATTTTTATATTATTTTTATATTTATTTTTATATTATTTTTATAATTTAATTTAAAAGACATTCAACTTTACTATTTTTTGGAATATATTTGTTCAAATCATTAATCTAAAAATTGTACTACTAACAACTTTGATTTACTTTGATTAGTTCTATTGTACTACTAACAATTTAGACTTTGATTAGTTATTTTTTTATTACATATTATTATATATTCTATTGTTATATACAGTACGATTGCTTAAAACGATGGCAGTGCATTTGTTTATAGTTAAAACTACGCTACCTTTCGAGAGACTTCAACCCATAGGCACAGCCCACTGAGTTTCTCGCTGGATCTTCTCAGTGGGTCGCGTTTCCGATCTAGTGGTAGATTCTGCGAAGCACTGCTCTTGCTAGGGCCAGTGTTTTTTATGTTTGAGAGATTACTGGTGCGGTATAGCCCCGTGAGCTCACCTACACGCAAGAGTGAAGCTAAAATAGCCTCTTAAAGCTATCAGCATAGGTAGGGAAAAAAAAGATGTCTATGGATTAAATTTTATTGTTATTTTTTTGCTTTCTTCGGTGGACGAGCTCGCAGCCACCTGTTGTTAAGTGGTTACCGGAACACATAGACATCTACAGCGTAAATGCGCCACCCACCTTGAGATATAAGTTCTAAGGTCTCAGTATATTTACAACGGCTTCCCCACCCTTCAAATCGAAACGCCTTCACGGCAGAAATAGGTGGGGTGATTGTACCTACCCTCTGGACTCACAAGAGGTTCAACCACCAGTAATTACGCAAATTATAATTTTGCGAGTTTAATTTATATTTGACGATGCTATTCCTTCATCGTGGAAGTCAATCGTGAACATTCCTTAACGTATTTCAATAAAAAAATTGGCACCCGCCTGCGGGATTCGAACATCGGTGCATCGCTAGATACGAATGCACCGGACGTCTTATCCTTTAGGCCACGACGACTTCATTGTAAAGGTAAACCATCCAAGTACGCGTATAAACAAACGATCCTTTTATAAAAATCGCTCCAACAGTTTAGGGATTAGCCCAGATCATAACACGCCTCTAGCAGCGAACTTATGAATTTTGCTTGTTCGCTTATAACGTTATCTACGGCGTGGAAGTCGTTTGTGAGCACGTGCCAGCTTATTATTTACACTATGGATACTATATTTATGAGCCGCGGTAGTCGAATACTCGACACGAATACTATTGAAGCGTTAATCAAAACACAGGAGAACGTGTATTCAAGATTTTTATTAGGTTTAATCTTCTATTATATACTAGCTGACCCGGCGAACTTTATTCCGCCTTAGAGGCAGCAATAAATGAGCAGACTTTTGATTTTATCAGGATATTTTTTATATTATTTGGATAATCAATGTAAATTAAAAAAAGCAAGTGTTTCAATGATTCTTTATTGGCCATGTATTTTAGTTGTAATTATTATTATTATATTTTTATTTCACTCGCAATGTTTCAAATCCTAGCTGCATAACGGCTTCGTCGGGAAAAAAATTATCGTGTTGATCGCGGCATGGCTTTCTTAATGATTATCTCGGCACAATAAGCTAATAGAAATTCGAAACAAACACATCAACCGGTCAACTTCAAAATTATACTATAAATAACCATAGACTACATTACGTTTAGCTGTTAGTTACGTTTTGTTATTCCATATCAGTTGCGTTTTTTTATACCACGGTCTTTGTGGCGAGGCTTGGGGAAGGCCTATGTCCAGCAGTAGACGTCCATGGGCTGATAGAATAGAAAAAGAATAGAAAAGTCTCGCTAAAACTCGAGAACGGCTGGACCGATTTGGCTAATTTTGGTCTTGAATTATTAGTGAAGCCCAGACAAGGTTTAAAAGGTAGATAAATATGAAAGTGCTCGGAATTAAATAAAAATAACAATTTTGTTTTCGCTATGATGTGTCCCCCCGTCGGACGGATTACTTTTGTTTGTTTTAAGTTTATTTTATACAAAAGCTTAGGTCTTTTATTTATCGATTGAGGCACTACGAGTTATGCCGGGTCAGCTAGTAACATATGATTAAGGAAAACAGATTTCTACATATATAACACAGGACTAATACGAGACGGCGCGGCGGCGTGTCACTAGCTTATGCAGCAATAATGCAATTTGAAGCAAACAACACTATGCAAGCACGGCTCATGATCTTCGCCTATCTTAACAAATACATAGGGTGTCTTTTCCATTAAACCATAAACACTGGTGTATTGTATCTAATTAGTATCCGCTCAGAGGTCGATAACTATTTTTGTTTTTATTTTTATCCGTCGGTTATCGAGGTCCATGGACATCGCAATGTAAGTGCCGTCATCAACCTTGGTACATGAGATCTAAATCTGAATTGTATAGGATAAAGGTTGTTCCATCGTCCAAACCGGAACGCATTACTGCATCGCAGTATAAATAACAGAACTTAATTATTCATTTATGTAGTAAAATTAATATTTTGACATTAATAAATTTTCCCTAAAAAAATAGGGAAAATATTCCCGGCAATATTTTTTTATAATTCCTAAAACAAAAAAAAGAGAAAACCCGTTTACAATGAAAAGAGAATAAGGCTATTTCATTTTTGCCTACTTATGTGTAGATTCCGTTGGCAAGTACTAATTGACAAGCGTCAGCGTCTTAACAGTTATCTGTCATGGATTAAGGAGAAGACTGTTTGATTGATCCCCGCGACTAATTGCCGATAAACCTGCCCTAGATAAAACGGAAAGCTAATTAGAACATGTATTTACACATGGATTCCCCCCTCATAGTATGTATTTATCTTTATTAACAGATTTACGAAATATTCTCGTTTGTTAAGTTACATATTTTTGTCACTAAGATCGCATATTCAGTATGCTATATTTGTCCTAGGACATCCGACATGAAACCAGATCCACGTTGTGAATTTTAAATAGAACAATTCAAGAGTTATTAGGTTTCAGTGTTCCAATATCGTTCCAATTCTCAATACTTAATCTATCTATCTATCTATATATATAAAAATGAATTGCTGTTCGTTAGTCTCGCTAAAACTCGAGAATGGCTGGACCGATTTGACTAATTTTGGTCGTGAATTATTTGTGGAAGTCCAGAGAAGACTTAAAAGGTAGATAAACATGAAAATGCTCGGAATTAAACAAAAATAACAATTTTGTTTTTCCTTTGATGTGTCTACCGTCGGACGGATTCATTTTGTTTGTTTTAAGTTTATTTTATAAAAAAGTTTAGGGCTTTTATTTATCGGTTGAGGCACTACGAAGTCTGCCGGGTCAGCTAGTCTATACGAGAATGAATTGCTGTTCGTTAGTCTCGCTAAAACTCGAGAACGGCTGGACCGATTTGGCTAACTTTGGCCTTGAATTATTTGTGGAATTCCAGAGAAGGTTTAAAAGGTAGATAAACATGAAAATGCTCGGAATTAAATAAAAATAACAATTTTGTTTTTCCTTTGATGTGTCTCCCGTCGGACGGATTCCTTTTGTTTGTTTTAAGTTTATTTTATAAAAAAACTTTAGGGCTTTTATTTATCGGTTGAGGCACTACGAAGTCTGCCGGGTCAGCTAGTCTATACGAGAATGAATTGCTGTTCGTTAGTCTCGCTAAAACTCGAGAATAGCTGGACCGATTTGACTAATTTTGGCCATGAATTATTTGTGGAAGTCCAGAGAAGGCTTAAAAGGTAGATAAATATGAAAATTCTCGGAACTAAATAAAAATAACAATTTTGTTTGTCCTTTTATGTGACCCCCGTCGGACGGATTCCTTTTGTTTGTTTTAAGTTTATTTTATACAAAAGTTTAAGTCTTTTATTTATTGATTGAGGCACTACGAAGTCTGCCGAGTCAGCTAGTGTTACATATTTTTATCATTAAGATCGCATATTCAGTATGCTATATTTGCCTTAGGACATCCGACATGAAACCAGATCCACGTTGTGAATTTTAAATAGAACAATTCAAGAGTTCCAATCCTCAATACTTAATGTTTCATAAAATTAAATCTTTCAAAAATTGTTAACACATTCATCTTTCAAAAATAAATATGGTTCATTTTCAACGAAGATTCAAACGAAACCGCTTATGTACAGCCTCAACAACTAATGAACTTTAGTTCTGAGATATGCAGAATTCCATCCTGCTCTAACGTTGTACAACTAGTCTGGGTGGAAGTAAGACAAATGTTGTTTGAGTAATCTCATTTCCTTGTTTAATATTATACGTAGGGATACGTTGCGTTCGTTCTGTGTCATAGATTATACAACTAATCTCGGCTTAGCTGGAGGCAAAATAAGTCAATACACAATTTGTTTTTCATTGGATTTCGCCATTATAATGAGCGATTATATTTTGTACAGTATAATCATGTTTATATAAATGTGTGTAGTTTCAATTAATAAAATTCGTACTCTTTCCTATATATAACAAACAAATTTAGAAATTACGTTAATAGATATAATAAGTTTTGGTAGAACTAAACTAGGAGTACAGCTTTCTTCAAACATTTTCAAATGAATAAGACTTTTTTGCTCCACCTTCTGTGAGCTGTTTAATGTAGCCCATAGACATCATAACTATATTGACGCCACCAATTTCGAGACATGAGGCCGAAATCACAAAATATATTGTAAAACAGTGTGCTGTCCTACCCTTCACACTGAGCACATTACTTCACGGCAGGAATAGGCAAGTGGTGATGGTAGTATCTACTTTTTTTTTTTTTTTTTTTNTACCACGAACACAGAAATAACAAAAGGAAACAAAACAAATAAAAACTTCCAGGAAGAGCACTTAGTCGGCAGATGTACCACGAACACAGGCCGCGCGAACAATGGCCGGGCTAACAAAAGCCGGGCGAACAAAGGCCGGGCGATCGAGTGGTCGATGAGCACGTCCGCGCGTGACGGGTGCCTCTATCGGAATGTAGTATCTACTCGTAGGGGGCCATAATATTGCAACCAGTAAAATGACGTTTGGTGATCGCAGTACGCTGATATAGCCCAGTGATTTTCTTGTCGGAGCAGTGGGTCGTGATTCCGATCCGGTGGTAGATTCCGTGAAGCATTACTCTTACTAGTTGCTTGCTTGCTTGCCGTGTTAGCAATTCTCTCAGGTTGAGCCCGTGTGCTCATTTACATGTCCGAACGTAGCTGAAATAGCTCTTAGGCTACTAGCAATTGGGTAGGGAAAAAACCTGTGTTTTTTATTGCTTAATTGGACGAGCTCACATCCCACCTGGTATTAAGTGGTTACTGGAGTCTATAGACATTTATAACGTAAATGCGCCACCCACCTTGAGATATAAGTTCTGAGGTCTCAGTATAGTTACAGCCGCTACCCCACTCTTCAAGCCGAAACGCATTACTGCTTCACGGTAGGAATAGGCGGGGTGGTAGTACCTATCCGCGCGGACTCATAAGAGATATATTTATTGCTTAGATATATACATACATATACAAGATCCGAATAACAATATTGAGACCGACGGTCTACCGAGCATTATCAGCGGCTCGGTGGAAGATCCTCCCTCGGACGTTTATCTCCAAAAATATAATTTCAAAAGATCGTAAAATAAGACTAAGACTAACTTCGCAATATATTACGAAACCGCTCTGAAACATGTGGTGGTAGGTCCAAATGTAAGTATCGGGTTTTTAAATTCACTAAGCTCATGAAAGTAGTGTTCAAATAAGTTCCTGCTTAGCTTTATGTTTAAAGAAAACAAATGGTAAATAGTCAAGCAGAAACACAATGTATAGCTAGATAGTGTTTCAAAGACAAAACGTTCTTGTTCTAGAATTAATCTCGACTGCTTTGCTCTCACTAGAGTTACACTATCGCTCGTGTAAAATATCATAAAAGAGTGGTCCAAGTTACAAGAGACATTGAACGGTCGATTAGTTCTTTTTTCGTCTGGTTTGTGTCCGTCTTTTAGGAAGTCAAAAAAAGTACTGCCTGCCGCAAGTCACGTACGCCCTCGTTACATTTCTCTCTTTATTTTTGAATTCTTGTAAAGTGTCTGTCTTAGTCTGTGACTAGTCGTTGTAGGTCTTATGTCCTATCAAAGAGATTGCACGCCACGACAAACACGTTTTGGCCCATGCATAAGACAATACCGGTGATACAAAAAGAAAAGAAAGCTAAAATAATTTAAATTGCTATAACGGACTTTCTTCTTAATAGTTTGACTGTTGACAGAGTGGTCGCGTTCATTATGTGGCCTTGGTGGGGGCAGATTTGTCGCTTTTTACGATGCCCCCTATATCTCCCAGATCGAGGCCATTCTGCTTTACTCATTTTTTTGTAATTGCCCTTGCAGGCAGACGAGCATACGGCCCACTTGATAGTGAGTGGTTACCGTCACCCATGGACTTCAGCAACGCCAGGGGCAGAGCCAAGCCGCTGCCTACCGCTAAATACTCTCCACAAGACTCGTTTGAAGAAGGACATGTCATAGCGCTCGGGAAACACCGTGGAGGAGAGCTCATTCCATAGCCAGAGTTTGCTGGAGTGAGCATAGAGTTGAAGGACGCACAGTAGTCCTGATTTTGTCGGTTCACTGAATTAATGACCCCCGGTCACACGGTCTTATGCCACTCACCCTTTTTGGCACGACGAGGCTTCTATGGACTGGTTATCTCGTCGCGAAGTCAGTCTGAAGAAAACTTAAGTATCAGGTTTATTAAGTTCATTTTGTTTATACCGACGTTTCGAATACAGTTACAGCTGTCCTGAGAATGGACCACTGTAGGACGAGATTAAATCGTAATAGTAGATTTAGTTAGGTCTACGCAAAGAAATACGACTCGCGAAGAAGCCTTCGCGAGTCGTCGAGTTATATGTGTTGGTTGTTTTGGATAAAGTTTCGGTAGGTTCTTGTTTTGGATGAACGACAGCGACCGTCTTAGCGGGCACAGGGTGAGATATCAAATCAATAATTATATGCAAAAACCTCAAGAGAACATTAAGTCATCTTGTGCGAATAACTGCGGAAGCTATTGTCTGTTCTTCTTACAAATTGTACCACAAGACAACTTCTCACTTTAACGGCACGGAGTGGAAATTAATTAGAAGAGGTTGGCAAACTTGGTCTTACCTTCGCTTATTGGGCTTCGAGCAAAAATATGGGACATAGCCAACGACGGAGCCTGCACGGACCCGTTACGTGGGGAGTGTCTACTACTAAAGTGCTCCGTGTTATAGTTTTAGTCACGTAATGACCAGTCAAGTGGAGGTGGAGTTTATTGAAAATTAAGACTTAAGCTTCAAACTATAGCGTCTATTATGCTGCGAACCTTATTGTTATTTGATTATAATTTGGTCAGTTTTGCTGATGACTTTGTGGAGTGTATTTAAGGCTCCGTCTGAATTGTCCTCAATGTTTTCAAACGAAAAAGGTAAGGAGTCAAATATTTAACGATTTTTCTTTTCAGTTAAATTCGATAACTCTAATTTCGCCTTTCATTAGGATAATAGGATTAGTATAATAATACAATGCCTACTGTATTGATTATACAACTTCAACAATGACATTTCCTACTTAGGAGAGTCTAGGAGACTATGTAAACTGGTACAAGAAAAAGAAGAAAAAAATTGTGAAAAATCCAGTTATATAATTCATAACTCCTTAATCAATTTTGTACCTTCAGGCGGCTTTAGAACGGCGGCATAGTTGCATCACTCGCTGGGTGGCGGCATTTACATTGATATCTCCGAGCTCCGGTAACTTCATATCGGGTAGGCCGCGAGCCCGTTCACTTGTCTAAGCTAAAAAAAAATTTCCACCTTATCCGACTAGGCGGAGTCGGCACAGCTGATTTTTCTCTTCTATCAGCCGTCATCTCAACACTCACTCCTCTCTCTCTCATATCGTTATGCACACACTCCACCCATGTCTTCTTCGGTCGACCTCTTCCTCCTCTATCTTGCACTACCATTTCCATACATCTTCACATATCATACATAGAGTCACCTGCAAGGGCGGATCCAGCTTTGGCGCCAGGAGGGGGTCACATAGTCAAATTTAGATGCGTTCGTTCCCAAACGTTTGCCATTATACAAAGTTATTATATTATATTAAATGAATTAAATATTGAAGGTATGTAGTTACATAAAATCTGTATGGTGACAAAATATATAAATAAAATCATTATATTCAATTAGTGGTGCACCTAAGTCCTGGAACCAGCCCGGGTGGTCATGACCCCCATGACCCACCCCCTGGATCTGCCATTGGTCACCTGCATCTTCTCTCTACGCATCACATGTTCATACCACGCTAACCGTCCGCTGTTTAATTCGTTGATTACCGGGGCTACTTTCACACTCCCCCTGATATACTCATTCTTTATCTTGTCCATTCTTGTCACTCCACGCATCCATCTCAACATTCGCATCTCTGCGATGCACAAGCTATTGCTTGAATGAAATCTAAAATCCTTTTACGCACTTCCGACCTACACCCTCGAATTGAAAATTCCACAATATTTCCTGTGTTCACGAAATTAATTAAACAGTCCTTTCCCACAAACGTGTGGGTCCAAATACAAAACAGAACGGCATAAATTACAAACACAAGGTATAGTGTTAATTCACTCGGATAGGGCGGCGCGAACGGAGACCCTTTTCACTTAACTGACGTTTGGTAAAACTGGACCACTGGGATCTAGGTATTCGTTTTGGTTAAAATTAACTATTTTAATTTTTCGTTGGTCAATTGTTGGAAATGGCTCAGGAGCTTTGAATACTACGCCAGATAGTTATCCATTGTCGATCCAATTTTGTGAATTTACGTTAGCAATAGCTTAATTCCAATACCCGGTTTTAGTGCACGAATAGACTTTGAAAAGAATAGATTTTTTTGTCCAACTAAAACGGGTCGCTTCCATCAGGTCACTGCTAATGGAAGATCCATTGCAATGGCCAATGATAGATAACTGAATTTCAGTTAAAATATTATGTGCTTATGAATTATTACGGAGAAACGCAAAATTTTATGTTTCTAAAATAGAAGAATCGCGTAAAATACAATTTGCAAAACCTCTAAGGACCATTGGAAGATACTTCGAGATTGTTCCAATAGTTCTAGAGATTAACCCAAAAGAAGTAGACATACGAACTAAAAATACACGCGCGCTTATGTTTCCGTAAAAAACAAAAACTTTTACATCAGAACTACCGAGAAAATTTTTCTTCATTTTTATTTATTTAAGACATTGTAAGCTGAAGTCGAAAAGAAAATTTTCTTTTTAAATCTCGCAAGAACTAGTCTTGTGAATTCTAAATTCTAGTAAACAAACCAGGACATTATTAACAATGAATAGCCCGAACCAAGTTTAAAGACCCTTTTCATATTCCCGACGGCGCTTGTAATCGTTTTTTTTTTTCTGAACACAATCTTGATTAAGCAGATGATATTTCGAGTTACCTTCGAGAAAATAGCGAGAAGTTGATAAACCGGATATTGGAGGCTTTTATCACGATGACGCAGACTTTAGGCTTAGATCAGACTTGTATCGAAAGTCTGGCAACGGGAAAATAATGTATAAACTTTAGATATCCAATCTTGACAAGATTCTTGATGAAAATTATTTTTTTCTGTTCGCATTTATTTTAGGGTATTTTTAATACGCCTTTTTTTAGCTCGGTGTAGTACGTACCGGATTCTTTGAAGGTAATATTAACTTCAAAAAGTCCGATTAACTTTATTAGCACACATATCAAGGACATTTGTTAATATCGATAATTTTATAACTTCGTTCTAATAAAGAAAGATAATATTAATTGTTAGGTCCATTTGCTATTTAAGCGTATGAAATATGTTCGAATTATTTTACATCGTATTGATATACAATTCAAATCATGGCTTTCCGCATGCTTTCAGTTAAAAGTGTTTTGAGGTTATGAATAAAAATATGATAACAAATTATTTTTTTAAGGGACTTTATGACCTGGTAACTAATACCTTTAGGTCATGTCTTATTTTAGTTTAAATTCTTATTTATATGAAAAATGATAGATTATAATATGGAGTGAAATGAAGATGGTTATTTTGAGACATTAATCAACTGGGATGAAATGAAATGAAATGAGATGAGATGATATGGGATGAAATATAATCTCAGTAAAATGCTGGTAATTTACGGCGATTTTTTCAGTGGATTTTTTGAAGGATCCCGAGAAGTTACGTCCAGCTGCTTTGTTAAATTTTACCACATTTGTGCACTTTCACAGATATTAAACAGTTAATAAACCACCGTTATTACACATTTAAACCTGAAGAAACACTAAATAGACAAAATAAAACAAATCACACAACTTCACTCCTCGCGTTCCGAAATAAGAGCCACGAAAGTTTTTCAAGAACACGACCTTCATTAATGAAGTATGCAACTAAGAAGAAGAAATATCCAATATTATCTAATATTAGACATGAACCTGAATCGCGCTTATGAAATTTCCAAAGTTACATAAACCAAATTCCGAATATCCGTAAGACCACGCATTCCGGTCGTCAAAGCGATTGGAAAACTTACATCAAATTTAGTAATCAAAAAAGAAAAACAATTCGTGCCTATGATATCGCAATTATCGAGTCATGTCAAATGCTCAGATACAGTTAAATAAGTTTTTGCCATTCAAAATTAAACCATAAAGACATCCCTAAAGAAATCCACTTATATTCGGAGTCGGGAGTACAAATGACAAAACTTTCACTCCTCTACCGCTCATTTATTAAAACATTACGACAAATTGGAATTGTTGGCTGACGGTATTGAAGGCAATAAAGTACAGAATACTATACGTCGAAGTTCGTGTCTTTAGATAGATGGATGCAAAATAAATTATGTGTTAAATTTACATACATTCTGAAGATACTGTTTTTAATTTAGATGTTTGGGACTGGAAAAAAGGATAAGTTTTAGGACTCACTCTGTAGTTCGTTGATGCACTATTCAATTTTCTCACTGGCGAGAGTTAAATGTGCTGATTGATCAACAAATTTATTGTATTTGTACCGGCACCATGTTTTAGTTTTTTTTTACATACTTCGCGCCATTTTCATACACGCGTAGTTTTTTTCTTGTAGTGTCAACAGATGGCGTGGATAGGGGATTGAGGAAGGAATAAGGAGAAGGAAGTCCCAACAGATACTAAATTTATATACTCTGAGGAGTTTGTTTGTTTAAACGCGCTAATCTCAGGAACTACTGGTCCGATTTGAAAAACTTTTTCAGTGTTAGATAGCCCATTTATTGAGGAAGGCTATAGGGTACATCACGCTAAGACCAATACAAATGGAGCACCAATAAAGAATGTTTCAAAATCGGATTTTGAGAGCTTCCGCTGCGTGCGCTGTAGAAAAGGTTAAAGTTTCGCTGAAATAATGTATGACAGAATTGTTCCCCTTTAAAAGATCTAAATAAAGTCCACGACAGCATATGTCTATATGTTAAGGTTGGCTCACTATAACGTTTTTTATGCTAACCAAATTTGTTCTAAAATAAAGCATTATTTGTGAACTATTATCAATATAATTAGCAGAGAACCAAAAACACATTCGACAATACCTCTCTACCCCTTCCCTGCGTTCAAAGGATCACGACTCGTAAATTCTTTAATACATTACATGACATTTCAATAGAAGTGTGAACCATTAAAAACACATTAGGGTTAAATCAGAGAAGGTTTATAGGTCATTAACTTGGTTGCGGTATTGTGATTCCGCGTGCCGGGTCACGGTTACATTCGGAATGGGCACACCCGTGTTTTATATGTGAACTGTTTTTTGTTTTGTTTTTTTCTTTTCAAATATTTTCCGTTGTGCAAAAATTTCGACAATTTTCTAGTACGTATATACGAATTTAATGCGAACACTATTTCCACGATGTCTTCGTCAAACAGAATGCGTTATTAGCGCGCGTCAGAGCGCTAAACTGACGCCGCGCTATGACGCCGAGATGTGTTGTACTACTATGGTAACATACCGTCAAACAGAGCCCCAGCGCTATAAGTACGCAGCGCTCTGTCGCGGCGTTAGGACGCTTTGACGTCAGGCGTTGTAATTTTTTACAAATTTTATTTTTGCGTCCGAGTGAATGTGTATTAAAATACTAGATAATGCCCGAAAAAATTATATAAATAGTTATAAAATACCCATGCTTATACAATGCCACATCTGAATCACTCGATTTCTTAATACTTTTAAATTTTCACACTGCTATCGAAAGGCATTATGATTTGGCGAATGCGTTGCGTCAAGCAGCGTTAGACTCATCTATTCAATTGGTGAGACATGAAAAGAGCGCGACGTTAAGTACGCGGCGCTAAGTACGCGATATGTTTGACGAAGGCTTAAAACCGTATCGCATGAATAAAATAGAAAAACACTACATTCAACCTTCGATCAATGAAGCGTTTGAGAAATCAAATTGCGCAATTTCTCTTCACGCTACATCGTTTGTAAGTAAACAAGATTTCCACGGGACACTAAAAGTTTAAATCCAACAAAAACAAAATCACAGAACGAAAAAAAAAAAAAAGACAGTGAGAGAAATAATAAGAAAGTTTTCTCAATTCTCATCTCATTTCCAGTAGAATAAACATTAAGATTTATAACTACCCTCGTTTATAAGAACTGGGGGTCGCCGGCCGTCTCGTTAGGGCTGTTTCCGACTTTGTAATTTATGTTACAACTGGAAATCTCCTCCCTCCTCCCGCGGATATGTGNCTACATCGTTTGTAAATAAACAAGATTTCCACGGGACACTAAAAGTTTAAATTCAACAAAAACAAAATCACAGAACGAAAAAAAAAAAAGACAGTGAGAGAAATAATAAGAAAGTTTTCTCAATTCTCATCTCATTTCCAGTAGAATAAACATTAAGATTTATAACTACCCTCGTTTATAAGAACTGGGGGTCGCCGGCCGTCTCGTTACGGCTGTTTCCGACTTTGTAATTTATGTTACAACTGGAAATCTCCTCCCTCCTCCCGCGGATATGTGCTGACCTTTAATTACGGATCCAGGCATAGATCTTTGACGACAGCGATTTGATCCAAAGTCTTCCATTTAAAATTGATTATCTTTTATAGTTCGTGTTGCGTTTAATTTTGACAAATTCCGATATTACGCTTTTATTAGCTTTAGACGTATGTAAAGGAATCTTTGAACATGATTTTGAACCCCTTCAAAACGTCGGATTAACTCGAAATTTGGTATACTTAATAAGGACCGATGACAATTCAATACTAAAATTTTTTAAGAAAATATCGAAATTCAACTGAAAAATGAAAAATAAATAATAGTTTAAAAAAACTAACAAAATACGCATTTATAGAAAATCCAACTAAAAAATAGAAAATATTAATTTTAATAAATTTGAAATAAAAATAGTGTAAGAAAAAATGATTTTATTGTAAAGAAGCGTGGGGTGCATGGGTATCAGTAGTTATAAATATTTTATGAACAGATATGAGTAGAAGGGTTATTTTGATAATATCCTGAAAAACACCACATGCTTTTTTTAATTCAAATTTATTAAAATTATTTTTTTAGTTTTCAGTTGGATTTTCTATAAAAGTGTATTTTGTTAGTTTTTTTAAACTATTATTTATTTATTTTTCTTTAAAATTCCCAAATACATTAACAGCTGTAAAAGTTAATTAGCGTTGTCCATGGGCCCAAGTACGACTTCCAAGAGCTCTAAGTGAACAATAAAATTATTTATGACATTTACATAAAATTGACTTTGACAATTAACAAATAAAAAAGCAATGGTGTTTCGATTACTGATGACTTTCAGTTACCCGTCTCCCTCTGGTAATCTATGGTATGTATTATAACAGTATGCGCAATACTTGCACTATGAATGCATTCATTATTAATTATAAACCATAAATGGCTTTTAAATTAAAATCTACAGTTGTAGCTGTCGCACTAACTACATTTTCAAGATGAATTTCCAAATATTATATTATTTTTATTATACAATCTAGGAACAACATTTAGGCCTTGGGTTTACAAAATAATGTGACATTAAAAAAAAAAAAAAAAACATCCGGCTCTTTTCTTGGTTGGTGGCTTGGTAATATTATAAAGAGGAAAGATTTGTTTGTTTGTTTGTATTGAATCGGCACCGGAACTAATGAACCGATTTGAAAAATTATTTCACTGTTTGGAAGCTACACTATTCCCGAGTGACATAGGCTATAATCTTTTTTGAGAAAAAATTAAGGTTCCTTACTTCAATAATGTAACCCAAGGTGTAAAAAAATTACCTAAAATATTCTTTAAATCGCGTGCCCTGCGAAAACTATTGATGATAGAATAAAATAATGTACTACGACTTTGTAGAACACATTATTATTTACAAAAAGCGTCGTGACAGCGTATGTCTTAACTATTATAGTTAAGCCGCAATAAGTGTTCTATTATTAAAAAAAAATAAAACAACGTCAAATATCGTTGAAATTTTTTCCGAGCGGAGCCGGAGCGGGCCGCTAGTTTATACAATATAGTTGTTTAACATCGAGATATGTGTTTAAATATTTTAAGGCCACAATTACTAACAAAATCTTCTTAACTTTTAAAGTCAAAAACATCATAACATTCAGATGAAAATGGTTCGTATCTATGCATAATTTAAATTTTATGAAACACGCACGGTAATGTAGTATGCAAATATAAAAAGTGGGGCTTGGATGTAACTTATGACAGTAATTCGTCTTACACTTAGCTTACGCAAGGTGTTGCCAGGGTTTGCGAAAAAAAAGTTAGAAAATATTAGTTAGAATATTGTATTGAGTGAATTGAAACTTATCCCGGAGGCAGGAGCTTAATAACGATAATACAAACAAATACAATCTCTTTTAAGCTCTTTGGCTGAATAAAAGCGCCTTATAAAAGCTTTTGGCAGGCAGTGTAACACAATCAGGAGAACGTCTTAAGCCTCATGGTTTAAGGTACTTGGCGGTATTCACATAACTTCTAAATGGGCTGTGACTTTGATGACCCATGTTTACCTTTAAAAACAGAAAAAAAATCAACATTCGCTAACCGTTGTAATCCGTATTCTTCTTCTTCTTCTCTCTAGAGTTTTCCCAGTCCGCTTTTCTACTTAAACTCCCCCACTTGCCTCCTCAATCCGTGTAACCTAAATTAAATTATACATATTTAAAAAACATCAACAAACACGCTTAAACAGCTAATGGAATTAGCAATTAGTTTTATTATTTTATCCTGTTGAAAGAAATGAAATAGCTCTTAGGCTACCAGCAATTAGGTAGGGAAAAAGCTGTTTTTTTATTGCTCGGATGGGTTGACGAGCTCACAGCCCACCTGGTGTTAAGTGGTTACCGGAGCCCATAGACATCTACAATGTAAATGCGCCACCCACCTTGAGATATAAGTTCTAAGGTCTCAGTATAGTTACAACGGCTGCCCCGCATTACAGCTTCACGGCAGAAATAGGCGGGGTGGTGGGATCTACCCGTGCGGACTCACAAGAGGTCCAACCACCACTAATTACGCAAATTATAAAACGATGTTATTCCTTCACCGTGGAAGTCAATCGTGAACATTTGTTAAGTACGTATTTCATTAGAAAAATTGGTACCCGCCTGCGGGATTCGAACACCGGTGCATCGCTACATACGAATGCACCGGACGTCTTATCCTTTGGGCCACGACGACTTACAAAAGTGACCCACACACACACACACAGACCACAGCCCTGCCTATCTCTGCCGTGAAACAGTAATGCGTTTCCGTTTGAAGGGTGGGACAGCCGCTGTAAATACACTGAAACCTTAGAACTTATATCTCAAGGTGGGTGGCGCATTTACGTTGTAGATGTCTATGGGCTCCAGTAACCACTTAACACCAGGTGGGCTGTGAGTACGTCCACCCAACTAAGAATAAAAAAATAAAAAAACTTCAATTCTATATTATATATTTCTGGCAACACCGTTTCACCTCAATACCGTAGAGAGTATGTTAATCTTACGCATAGTATCATAGACGTCGTTGGCCTCCACTTTCGTAAGCGCCATTCTGAGTGATTGCTTGCGGAAGGACCGGAGAATATATAGGGTGTGTTACGTTTTTGTAGCCGAAACTGGGAAAACTACCTTAAACTAAGCTCGACTGACGCGGTGGCGCAGCGGCCCTGACTGATGCGCCGAGGGTCGTGGGTTCGATTCCCACGTCTGGCAAAGATTGTGACATGAACAGGTTTGTTTGCTCTTTGTCTGGGTGTTAATTATCTATTTATGTATATTTTTAAACGTTTCAAATTATGTTTATCGGTCTTTGGTAACGCATAACGTCCGCGCGTGATTTGTTCCCAGCTATTATTATTATTATTAGTACAAGCTCAAAAAACAGCTTTTTTTTTTATTGCTGAGATGTGTGGACGAGCTCACAGCCCACCTGGTGTTAAGTGGTTACTGGAGCCCATAGACATCTACAACGTAAATGCGCCACACACCTTGAGATATAGTTCTAAGGTCTCAGTATAGTTACAACGGCTGCCCCACCCTTCAAACCGAAACGCATTACTGCTTCACGGCAGAAATAGGCGGGGCGGTGGTACCTACCCGTGCGGACTCACAAGAGGTCCTACCACCAGTAAATATATGCTGTCACGGGCTTTTTAGTAGGACTATTTAAGATAAACATTCCCATTTTACATTACATATGTACGTGTAACTCCAAGGGTTTTTGCAGGACACGCCAAAATACATAGTTCACAGACGGCAATTTTTTTTTCTTCTTACTTGACACTTATCGTTGTATTTTGAGTAATTCACACTATATCTTTATAAAGCATAGCCTATATATTATTCTGATGTGTAAGCTGTATTGTTGTAAAGTTTCATCAAAATCCATTCAGTGGTTTTTTGCGGGAAAGAATAACTAACAAACATACATCCTACATTTTTTCTCCTATGTATGCTGATAGCCTTGAGAGGCTAATTCAGCTTCACCCTAACGTATAGGTGACCTCACGGGGCTCAAACCGGAAGTGTTGTTAACACTGGCCCTAGCAAGAGAATAATCTACCATCGGAACGTAAACGCGACCCACTGAGAAGATCCGGCCAGAAACTCAATGGGCTGTGTCATACATTCTTACAAGCTTTCGCCTTTATAAATATTACTAGCGGCCCGCTCCGGCTCCGCTCGGGTCTTTAACAAAAATTTCAACAGTATTGGTTAGTATGCTATCGTGACACTTTTTGTAGATAATAATGTGGTCTACAAAGTCATAGTACATTATTTTATTCTATCATCAATAGTTTTCGCAGGTCNGTTGACCTTGGTTTTATCACTTAATTTCTCTAATATTTCTAATAATTTTCCATCTGTAATAGATTGGCTTGTGACTTGAGTCATTTCTTGTAATAAATAATCATTAAATACCATATTTTCAGCATCATCCATGTATAGTGCTAAAACATCACTTGGCATGGACATCCACATCTTTCTATTATGACCTCTTCTCTGTAATGTTTTTTTTATTTTCAAAAATTCTGGTAACTTTACCAATTGAGGGTGATGTTTCGCTGCTTGCAAACATGGTGGTATGAGATATGTTGTTCCATCTTCTTTTGTTACTGATTTTATAATCAAGATGTTATTCTTCGGGTCTTCATCTGCCGCCAGCTCAACTTCAAATTGTAATTTTTTCATGATCTACTATTATCCAATCAAACTCTGACAATTGTCGATTTGTAATATGTCAGATGGTACTGGAGTAAATAACGCAAATTTGATTTATCTAAAAATAGAAAAGTTTATTGTTATTATAAAATTAAACACTAAAAACATTTAAACATTGTGAATCTATTCACCTAAAAATAGAAAAATCGACAATTAAAGGTTTTTTACTTCCAATATTTCATAAATCACTTCACGGTTAAGATCAAATTCTCTATCTGAGTGTGTCAGTGCCAATGTCATTCTTATATATCATCTTACTCTATGGCCACGTACACAACATGCAGTTTACAAGCTTACATGTATATTTTTAAACATTTAAAATGATGTTTATCGGGCATAACGTCCGTGCGTGATTTGTTCCCAGCTATTATTATTATTATTAGTACAAGCTCAAAAAACAGCTTTTGTTTTTTTTTATTGCTTAGATGTGTGGACGAGCTCACAGCCCACCTGGTATTAAGTGGTTACCAGAGCCCATAGACATCTACAACGTAAATGCGCCACACACCTTGAAATACAGTTCTAAGGTCTTAGTATAGTCACAACGGCTGCCCCACCCTTCAAACCGAAACGCATTACTGCTTCACGGCAGAAATGGCGGGGCGGTGGTACCAACCCTTGCGGACTCACAAGAGGTCCTACCACCAGTTTTGTTTGAAAATCCAAGCATTATTATGATAACATAGCCGGGTTCATATCACAGACTGTCGTTAGCCTGAAACTACGATAGCCTATAAACAATGCGAACCAAAAATGATTTACATACTCATAACAGTTTGAATTTGTACACCTCTATTAAATGTTTAGAGAAGGGCAAGCAAAAATTTTCATCACACAAATATTTTCCCGATAAAATTTTCATCACACAAATATTTTCCCGATAAAATTTTCATCACACAAATATTTTCCCGATAAAATTTTCATCACACAAATATTTTCCCGATAAAATTTTCATCACACAAATATTTTCCCGATAAAATTTTCATCACACAAATATTTTCCCGATGTGGCAAAGGGTCACTGATCCTAGGTATTATAACGTCGTGTCATTTTACCATTTTAAACACCGAATTGCTAATTTTGGCTGTTGCTTTAATACAATATATTTACGTAAAAAGGTTTTTTTCAATATATAAAATAGCGACCCGCCTTCGCTTCGCTTCGGGAACGGTAATTTATTATTGATCTTATTGAATTTTCTTTTATAAAAATCTGGTCCTGACAGTAACAAGCACAATAAAAAAAGTAACGTAACGAACAAAAAATCTAGTCTTTCCTCTTCTTATATACATGGTTCACTATTTTGGCCGTTATGACTTACAAATAAAAGATAGTTTTTTTTTTATTGTTTAGATTTGTGGGCGAGCTCACAGCCCACCTGGTGTTAAGTGGTTACTGGAGCCCATAGACATCTACAACGTAAATGCACCACACACCTTGAGATATAGTTCTAAGGTCTCAGTATAGTTACAACGGCTGCCCCACCCTTCAAACCGAAACGCATTACTGCTTCACGGCAGAAATAGGCAGGGCGGTGGTACCTACCCGTGCGGACTCACAAGAGGTCCTACCACCAGTAAATATATGCTGTCACGGGGTTTTTAGTAGGGCTATTTAAGATAAGCATTTCCATTTTTCATTACATATGTACGTGTAAGTCCAACGGCTTTTGCAGGACACGCCAAAATACATAGCTCACAGATGGCAATTTTTTTTCTTTCTTACTTGACACGTTATCGTTATATTTTGAGTAATTCACAACTATATATTTATAAATCATAGCCTATATGTTATTTTGATGTGTAAGCTATATTGTTGTAAAGTTTCATCAAAATCCATTTAGTACTTTTTGCGGGAAAGAATAACTAACAAACATACATCCTACATTTTTTTCTCCTATCTATGTTGATAGCCTTGAGAGGCTATTTCAGCTTCACTCTAACGTATAGGTGACCTCACGGGGCTCAAGCTAACACTGGCCCTAGCAAGAGAATAATCTACCATCGAACCGGAAACGCGACCCACTTACAAGCTTTCGCCTTTATAAATATTACTATCGGCCCGCTCCGGCTCCGCTCAGTTCTTTAACAAAAATTTGTACGGTATTTGACGTTGTTTTATTGAAGTTATACTTCTTTAGGCGCGTTATGAAAAATTGATGAGAGTGAAATTTTACGATGCGCGCGCACCGTGACACAAAGTTAACAAAATGAAGTTGCCCACTAAATCAATCATTACAATACGACCAACGTAACTTGGCGAGTCTGAATATATCCGCAGGTGAACTTTCGCGCATGTACACTCGTAGAAACATTTTTTAGTAATATAAATGACAAAATTATTATTTAATATAATTCATACTAAATATTATGAAATTATTAACGTTAAATATTTATTATTAATTTTTTAATATTTAAAAAAACAAAGAAATAAATTTAATAAAAATAAAGTATAACTTCTTACGCGCGTACATAAGTACACGCACTCTTTTTTTTAAAAATAAAATAACACTTATCGCGGTATAACTATAATAGTTAGAAATATGCTGTCGTGACACTTTTTGTAGATAATAATGTGGTCCACAAATTCATAGTACATTATTTTATTCTATCATCAATAGTTTTCGCAGGTCACGCGGTGTAAAGAATATTTTAGATAATTTTTTTACACCTTGGGTTACATTATTGGAGTTTTAGCTTACTAAAACCCCAATCTTTTTTAAAAAAAGAGTATAGCCCATGACACTCGGGAATAGCCTAACTTCCAAACAGTGAAAGAATTTTTCAAATCGGTTCGGAGCCTATTCAATACAAACAAACAAACAAATCTTTCCTCTTCATAATATTATAGTATAGAAGTATAGATGAAGTAGAATAGAAATTAAGATTAAATTGGCATTCTCAACCATCAAATTACATGCCATTTGTTTGATGAGCCCCCCCAAAGGCTTCGGACGGACGTTAGTGTTTCAAATGGACAAACAGCAAATCATTACGTGTAGTGGCCGACAATCCGCAAATGTGACGAGCGCTGAGCGTAATTAGAAACCGCCCCTTAATTGAGTTTACTTCGAAGCTTACAGTGATAGGCGGTAGCATTTTTAATTATAACGTACTAGCGACCCGCACTCGCTTGGCTTCGGAAACTGTAATTTATTATTAATATCTCCACTATTTAATGGATGTTATTATACATATAAACCTTCCTCTTCGATCATTCTATCTATTAAAAAAGACCGCTTCAAAATCCGTTGCGTAGTTTTAAATCTTTAAGCATACATAGGCATATAGGGATAGAGAAAGCGACTTTGTTTTATACTATGTTGTCATAGTCATATAGTGCTAATATACGCTTACCGATGCTAAAGGGTATTGTAAACCCAAAATTCTGTCATATTTGATTTGGTGTATAGAAAGGCCAGTATTCGTATGTCGTATCACTCTTGTCAGAGCGGTCGTGGTCGTCATCCAGCATCATTGCTGTGGGCAGATGTTATGCGCCTCGCGAGCAATCGCCACTCCTCCCGGTTTGTGGTGAACCTGGTATACTCATGCAAACAGCCGCCAACTGTCGACTTGATCTGGTCCGTCCATCGCATGGGCAAACTTCCACGCGGTCCGGTGCCTTCTACTTTGCCCTGAACGACAAGGCGCTCTATGGAGTCATTTCTTCGCCGGGAGACATGTCCAAAAAATGATAGTATGCGTCCATTCACGAGCGCCGAAAGACGCTGCTTAGTGCCGAGTTCTTGAAGAATGGGGATATTGGTGCGAAGCTTGGTCCATGAAATACCAAGCATTCGTCTTAAGAAATAAAAAGGCCAGTACAATGTAATAAAATATTAGAGGTATTATGAAAGCGGCACCTGTGATAAAGAAGCTGAGAAATGCGTTTTTGGGATGATATGGACATGTAATGAGACGAAATGACAATGAGGTTGTTAAGAGAGTTTTAACTATGAATATGGAAGGTTTTAAAGGTAGAAATAGACCTAAGAAATAGAAAAAAATTGATGGATTGCGTAAAAGACGATATGTGTAAGAAGGAAGTGAGCGAAGGAATGGTATGTGATACAGGAGTATGAAAGGAGAAAACATGTTTCGCCGAGCCCAGGTGACTGGCCGAAGGGCAGGAGAAGAATGAAAGGCCAGTATGATGTAAATACAAATGAATCTCAACCTTCAATCACAAAACATTTGAAAAAGTACATTATTATTGCAACACGAGACATAGGATAAACCACCAAATACTCTTTCGTTGCTTCACTTATCCTCATACAATTATATATACATTAGTTAAAATCAGATTTTTACATTTTTAATTAGAAACAAAAGAGGATCCTTTTTTTCCTTCCCTACCTATGCTGATAGCCTTGAGAGGCTATTTCAGCTTCGCCCTAACGTGTAGGTGAGCTCACGGGGCTCAAACCGGAGTGTTGCCAATACTGACCCTATTTTTTTTTTGCCCTTGTAGTCAGACGAGCATTCGGCCCACCTGATGGTGAGTGGTTATCGTCGCCCATGGACTTCAGCAATGCCAGGAGCAGAGCCAAGCCGCTGCCTACCGCTTAATACTCTCCACAAGCCTCGTTTGAAGAAGGACATGTCATAGCGCTCGGGAAACACCGTGGAGAGGAGCTCATTGCATAGCCGGATGGTACGTGGCAAAAAAGACCTCTGGAAACGCACTGTGGATGACCGCAGTGACTCCAGGTAGTATGGATGAACTCTACTCCGGTGGCGGACGGTGCGATGGTAAAAACGAGATGCCGGTATCATCTCGAACAACTCCTCAGAGCACTCCCCATGGAACATACGGTACAAAATACAGAGGGAACCGAAGTCCCTCCGCAGACCCAGACGTTCGAAACGATCCGTGAGGATGGGATTATCGACAATCCGAACGGCCCTCTTCTGTATGGAGTCAAGTGGAAGAAGCTGGTATTTGGGAGCCCCGGCCCAGAGATGGGAGCAGTACTCCACGCGAGGTCGGACTTGTGCTTTATAAAGCAAAAGCCTTTGTCTAGGCGTGAAGTACCGCTTTACTCTGTTGAGGACTCCCAGCATTTTGGACGCCAACTTGGCTTTGCCTTCCAGATGACTCCAAAACTGGACATCGCTCGAAATGTCGACCCCAAGTATCCCGATACTCTCGGAAGGTTGCAGGGATACTCCTTGGAATTGCGGCGCCATGACAAAGGGGTCATTCTTCGCAGTGAACGCGCAAACCTGTGTCTTTAACGGGTTGAATTGAGCCCTAGCAAGAGCAGTGCTTCGCAGAATCTATCACCGGATCGGAAACGCGATCGACTGAGAAGATCCGGCGAGAAACTCAGTGGGCTGTAATATAGGATCCATTGCTCTGTCAACATTAACATTTCTAGTAGAACAACTGCAAACTAAAGAGAGTGTAAATGTACTCGGATTTCTGGATGTATTAAAATAATCCGCTTACGCTTAACACTCTGTGTACCGCCACAGGGTACAAGTGACCACAAGCAATGTCTGCCCATTGAGACGTAATCTGCTATGCACAGAGCTTGTAGCAACAACGCGTATGGCATTCCAGATTCGGTAGACCGTTTCAATGTGACATTATTGGTACAAGGTCAGAATGTGATCTATACATTCGACATTATATATGTGTCTAGTTCAGTATTTTATGCGTCTATGTGTGAACACGATTGTTTGATGCTTAGAGAAATTTGACGACTTCTACAATTTATGGCTTCTGGGAGCGCTATAGTGATGTTTACTTGGAATCCTCCAAGCTATGCTGCTGTGTGACAGTCCCTTTATTTTCGAACAGAAACAGTCGTGTTTTCCGATTAGAAGGACAGAAAAGCCGTTGTTACATTTCAATTGAAATATATGGACTACATAATCAATGTAGTCTCCTCATAACAGCTGGCGATCATACTTTATCTAGAAAAGTACCTTTTTTTTACGCTGGGGAATCCGTTTACGGATACCCGGTCGAGAGGGGTAATAGACCGGATTATGTCGGACTCCGGCACCTCTAGAGAAGAAGAGGGAGAAGAGGAAGACCAAAGTCCTCCTCCTCTTCCAATTCCTACCGGGAGACTACGCCTTGAGAAAGGCGCGCGAGGCGCTGCGCGGCGTCTACCACGCAGGACCCGCCCCGCAAAACCGACTACCGACTAAACCCCATCGAGCTCCACCACTCCGACTCCACGAAACCTACGGTACCGCATAATGCGCGCCGCAGGCTCGCCGTCGCCGGTATCTAGAAAAGTACCTAATATTCCCTGTAGTATCCAATTAAGTTATTTAGAAATCCAAATGTACTGAATTCTAGTCTGTCGCTATCCTAGATGATAATATTAGATTCAAATAATCCTCACTAAAATACATCGAAAACGTTAAGCAAACCAAAAGCAAAGACAGAATTAACCCTTAAAGTCCTTAAACATATCTCCAACCCACCTGTTTCCATTATCCCATCATGCTTCGAATAAACTTAACGATTTAACCCTATAATGTTATTCGTGGGTCTCGGATACCCGTTTCGTAATGTCGGAATCTCCACTGATGGGTACGACGGACCCTCAGAATTGTTGCGGCTCAAATATTTTTAACATGCACGCATTATTCGGGTTTATAGGTTGTTTAATGACACGTAGACAAGATTATGGCACGCATTAAATGTAATGGCGAAGAGGGTAATGATTTTTTATGTATATTACCTAATTTAAAAATATTCTTTAATATTCAAAAGTGACGTGTTAGAAGTGTCTATATTATGTTTGAAAATTTGGAAATTACTACATTCGATTTTTTATGTGTCATCATTTCTGTTCATACATGGGATCATGGTTTTTATCGATAGATATTATGTACGTTAGAAAGATTAGTTGGGATATAAATTTCTTTACGGTCACTCTCTGTTTTAAGGTGAACTTTAATAACACTGTTACGCGCTGGGGCTCGGGATAAAAAAATGTTCCACCAAAGTACAACTTAAAACTCTATTTATCACTTACAACACACACAGTATACTTTAAAATTCTCAATTCGCTTTTTCCGCTTCGCTTCAGGTGATCCGTTCGCTGTTTCGCTTCGAGTAGTTTTTATTACTGACTGACTGCTTGCCGTCTCCGCAACGCTTTTATAGTCGATACGACATCCCTATAATTATCGAGAATATTCCATACAAGTCGATTATTATATGCTTCCGCTATCTGATAATAGATGGCGTTATACTTCTCGAATGTTCTAGAATCTAGATGCTATTAGATCCGTCGATATTCGTTCGAATATTCGGCGATAGATGGCGTTACTCTTACATGCGTTACAATACTAATAGCTTATAATATTATTAACACTTTCTAGGGCTACCAATGGAAGTATATCTTGATAAAAAGTATCCTATTATTGATTTAGGTTAAATAGTATAATTATGCGGAATTTTATCAAACGCCTCCCAGCTATCTCTGCGTATTTGAATAACAAACATCCAAAGATACGAACTTTTACATTTAAAATATTAGTAAATATGATATTTTGCTTAAAGAACGCCATGTACTACAAAGCGTGAGTAAATATGATACACTGTGGCTTCTGCAAGAATTAATTAGATGGCATTGTATTTCGGGCATTGACACTGGGTTTCAGTTACAACTAAACTGAATACGTGAACGTGCGAGACAGATTAACGATATTCCATTTTTAAACACGAAAGTAGATGAGTTCACGCCTCATCTATGTCCTTCTTCAAACGAGGCTTGTGGAGAGTACTTAATGGTAGGCAGCGGCTTGGCTCTACCCCTGGCATTGCTCAAGTCCATTAGCGACGGTAACCACTCACCATCAGGTGGGCCGTGTGCTCGACTGCCAACAAGGGCAATAAAAAAAAAATAAAAAAAAAATCTGGAGTCACTGTGTTCACCCACAGTACGTATCCAGAGATATTTTTTTACCTCATACCATCCGACTCTAAAATGAGTTCCCCTCCACGGAGTTTCCGGAGTGCTAGGTGCTCTACTTCAAACGAGGCATGCGGAGAGTCCTCAGCAGTAAGCAGTGGCTCGGCTGTGTCCTGGCATTGCGTTCAGAAGCGACGTTAACTGCTTACCATCAGATGGACCGTACGCTGGTCTACACACAAGGACAATAACAAAGGGAAAGAAGATTTTTAATGGCATTGCAGGCAGAATAACGTATAACTCATCAACTGACATCAATGTTGAGACTTCCTATTCCTTATTAGACTTCATTCCTCAAGCAACTATCCAGGTCATCTAATGGCTCCAAGTAAAATGCTGGCTTAAAATGTGAATACCGCTGTCCATTATCCAGGAAATACCTTAGTCGTTTTTGAAACACCGTCCCAGGAATTCAGTACATCAACCATGCCCAGCGGTTTAAGTACGAATTCTAAATCAAAATACTTTCCGGAATTATTTCCCGGATCGCCTGTGACAATTTCACACATTTTCCACTTACAAAGTAAACCTTCATTTAATTAAAGGACAAAGGAAAACTAGTTAGCCCCCGAGTCTTTATTAAAAGTGTAATTACAATTTGTAATTACTCAGGTTAATTACGCGCTGTGCGTAATTAATTTTTTGGAACGTATGCGAATCCACGAATATTTGGGCAGAAATTTATTTGCATTGTTCTCTTGGGCTGGTACAAAGGATACTTTAAGGAAAATGTACTTTTAAATGTTACACTTTTTGTTTATAGATCTTAGACTTAATGGAAAAACTTACTGCACATTTTTTAGAGGAGTCAAATTTTTTTATTGATATATTAATAAATGCATTGAAACAAATGATGATCGAAAATGTGCCTACTGTATCTGACAGAAAGAACATTTTCGCTCCTACTTCGGCCACTTGGCAAAGGACCTACTATTATCTTTACTGACAAGCTGATTAGCTGACAAGTTTATGACATACACAGCATAACATGGTTAACGTATACACACAATCAACACAAACAAGCCAGACACCACATACGTAAGCATAGGTCTTTAAAATTACTCAGTGGTAAGGGATCACGTGCTTTTCAAGTTGCTTCGTCCATTTCTCAAGGCATTTTACGGTATCTTTAGTCGCTCACTCGAGTTTAACTCGACTAAGTCATTCTTCAATGCATCGTCTTTGTATAAAGACGATTTATAGCTAAAGCGTGGGTGAACAGACTTGGCTTGAGTAGCGGAAACCCACATCGTTTGTATGTACTATTTATTTTATAAAATAAACTCAGAGTCAGTCACAGTTTCCTTTTTTTTAAAAAGCTCCTGGTACCACCCCGTAAAAGTACCGTGAACGTTCTTCCAAACCAAAAACAGTAGAGTTGAAGAATAAGACAAAGATTTTTTTTTTATTTTTTTTATTGCCTTTGTAGGCAGACGAGCATACTTCCCACCTGATGGTAAGTGGTCACCGTCGCTCATGGACGTCAGCAATGCCAGGGGCAGAGCCAAGCCGCTGCCTACCATAAAGTACTCTCCGCAAGCCTCGTTTGAAGAAGGACATGTCATAGCGCTCGGAAAACACCGTGGAGGGGAGTTCATTCCAAAGCCGGATGGTACGTGGCAAAAAAAATCTTTGGAAACGCACTGTCGATGAACGCAGCGGTTCCAGATAATATGGATGAACTCTGCTCCGGTGGCGGGAGGTACGATGATAAAAAGGAGATGAGGAAATCATCTCGAATAATTCCTCAGAGCATTCCCCATGGACCATGCGGTATAAAACACAGAGAGAACCGAAGTCCCTCCGTAGACCCAGAGGCTCCAAGCGATCCGCGAGAGCAGGACTATCGACCATCCGAACAGCCCGTTTCTGTATGGAGTCAAATGGAAGTAGCTGGTATTTGGGAGCCCCGGCCCAGAGGTGAGAGCAGTACTCCACGCGAGGTCGGACCTGCGCTTTATAAAGCGCAAGTCTCTGTCCAGGCGTGAAATACCGCTTCGCTCTGTTGAGAACTCCCAACATTTTAGAGGCCAATTTGGCTTTACCTTCCAAATGACTCCGAAACTGGACATCGCTCGAAATATCGACCCCCAGAATCCCGATACTCGCGGAAAGCTGCAGGGATACTCCTTGAAATTCCGGCGCCATGACAAAAGAATACCAAATTCGAGTACGTTTTGGAGGACTGCTCGAGGCTTCCTCGGTTGAGTTAGAGTGGAGGAATATTTGAGAAATTCTCCAAAGATATGAGTCTCTTCGGGGATTCGATGTTCGATCCCTGGGCCAGTGGGCTCCTCTAAACGGCTTCCCAAGACGAACGAAAGAAAATACAAATTTTGGTACCAAGTAGAACCTGATAAAGATCCTTTTCTTCAAGAACAAGCAAACGTAGCATTCTTCAAAAGTCTTTATTTCTTATGGCGAAATTCATTGTGGCATTCAAAACAAAGTTGGCATTCCCTCCGGGAACCTAAACCATACTATTTAGTGCCCAAAGAGAAAAGTCCTGGCTCGGCAAAGACATTACGTTGGTTTTCAAGGGAATTAAACTTCTACAAGTTTACAATTTGTTGTAAAACTTAAGACATGTAATGTTACTTTAATATGTGTTGCCAATGTATTATTGCCTATAACTTCGGAGAGTTCTAGTGATAATGGTATGTTTAGTTATACCTCGGGGGCTGCGGGTAAATGACCCTGGCCAGCTCTACCTGTTGATACAGCATTATCTTATCTTATACTGGTGGTAGGACCTCTTGTGAGTCCGCGCGGGTGGGTACCCCAACCCTGCCTATTTTTGCCGTGAAGCAATAATGCGTTTCGGTTTGAAGGGTGGGGCAGCCGCTGTAACTTACTTGAGACCTTAGAACTTATATCTCAAGGTGGGTGGCGCATTTACGTTGTGGATGTCTATGGGCTCCAGTAACCACTTAACACCAGGTGGGCTGTGAGCTCGTCCACCTATCTAAGCAATAAAAAATAAAAAGTATCCTTCCGTCAATCACCTCAAATAGCATATTGGATGAGGTCACGATCCACTTATTGTTAAATCAGTACTGAATGACCTAAATTACTTCCACGATGAAGGAATTACCTGGTGTAATGAAAATCAAACTCGCAAAAAATATAATTTGTGTAACTACTGGTGATTGGGCGTTTTGTGAGCCCTCATCTTATAAGACGCACGCTTGGCAGGCCCAGCACTCCTCTTTCAGCCGTGAAGCAGTAATGTGTTACGGTTTGAAGAATGGGGCAACCGTTGTACTGTAAAATTGATACTTGCAACTTATTCCATTGTTGATGTCTAAGGGCTCCAGTGACTATTTCATATCGGGTAGGCCATGCGCTCGTCCACCCATTTGAGTACCTAATCAAAAAGATAAGATAACTTAAATTGCTGGTACTCACTCCAAGCTGGAGGTCAAAGTCTATATCTTACTGTATAATGGCTACCCCACCCTTCAAATTGGGAGGCATGATGGCTCCGCAGCAGAAAAGGCAGGATAATGGTTAATATCCGTGCGGGCTCACTATAATATGCTGCTCCGCTAGCATTACCAAAAAATCCTTTATATCAAAAACCACGATTTCATTCTCTTGTGATACGTGCTCCAAATACCATATAGAATTTTTCTTCCAATAAAACACTTCTTCTTGTTCTTTTCTATTTGTCGACAAATTTATATGGAACAAAGACTGTGTCCTATTCTAAAGGCACTCCAATACGTCACTGAAAATCGCAATGAAATTACTTTATGTTCGCATGTTCGTGCGGATCGTTGGAAATGGAAAATGCAATGTGGAGATTGTAAATTTTATTTTGGTGACGCGAGTAAAATAAGAGAATCAAATATATAAGACATTTAGGCGTCGTGGCCTGAAGGATAAGACGGCCGGTGCATTCGTATCTAGCGATGCATCGGTGTTTGAGTCCCGCAGGCGGGTACCAATTTTTCTAATGAAATACGTACTTAACAAACGTTCACGATTGACTTCCACGGTGAAGGAAAATCAAACCCGCAAAATTATAATTTGCGTAATTACTGGTGGTAAGACCTCTTGTGAGTCCACGCGGGTAGGTACCACTGCCCTGCTTGTTTCTGCCGTGAAGCAGTAATGCGTTTCGGTTTGAAGGGTGGGGCAGCCGTTGTAACTATACTGAGATCTTAGAACTTATATCTCAAGGTGGGTGGCGCATGTACGTTGTACATGTCTATGGGCTCCAGTAACCACTTAACACCAGGTGGGCTGTGAGCTCGTCCACCCATCAAAGCAATAAAAAAAATTAGTTATTTCATATTTTATGTGTAAACGGTATATATCTATTTATTGTATGTAAAATATATATTTTCTATAATAATGTATTGCCAACATTCCTGCTATATCTTTATCTTTTCCAGAATTTCTGTAAATTAAACGGTTGTCTGAAAGAGATCGCTTTTGGCGATAAGACCACCTATTGTACAAATGTATCTGCTTGTTGACTGCTTTTTAATGTAAATTGTGTTTCGGTGTGAAATAAAGTGTATTCTCTCTCTCACCTTAATTATAGGTGCAATTGACATTGCAATAGTTGACAACATCTTGCAATTAGAAAAGTAAAAATACAATGATTATACATACTCTATACAGCAGCGAAGACACGCCCGTCTACCACCATAAGAATCAGGGTTTTAAGAATCAGTAATTGATTGGAAATTTGATGGCAGTACTGCGAGAAGACGTAGCGTGGGTAAGATTCCCACAAGGACCGACGACCTATTCAGATTCGCGGGGATCCATGGATGCAAGCAGCACAGGATTGGTCATTGTGGCGAGGCTTAGGAAAGGTCTAGATAGACTACTAGATGGACAGAATGGAAATGGCAGTAGGAGTTCGAGTCGCATACCCTCTATACCAGCCTTTCCCAAAGTCCCCTTGTAGGCGCTGCAGGCCTAATGGGGGTAGGTAATAGACCCAGAAAAAAATGGGGGCGTTGTGTAAAGGCTTGGGAGACGATTTGTAATTTCATCTACGAGGGCTCTTAGACACCGACTGAGCTCTCGCTATAGTGGTTTTTAAGTAGGTGAAATAATTTGCGGGACTAAAAAATAATTTATTCTCAAAATAGGCAGTAGACAAAATAAGTTTGGGAACCACTGCCCCACACCTTGGTTCTCCTACGAAACCATCACCATTATAATTTGAGAGCCCATACCTTAATTCACGTTCGAATATTAACTGAAAACTAATTTTCGATTTTCAAAGTCATCCATGAAACATCCAATGAATACGGCACATTCCGTGTACCGCAATCCCAATTTGAATATATAACAATACATTAAACCGAGTTTGAAACGATACCACGAATCGCGTCGGGGACTATTAAATTGGACCCATCTAGCATAGCACTTAGCATTTAGGTCGGTTTGAATATTAATTCCTTATTGTGATCGTAAAACCTGGTACATTAATCTACGTGTCGCAGTTTCGGAATTAGAACGATACCGGCGCTGATTTCATTAGGTTAGTGGAGATTATGACGTCATGTTGCCTAGCGGTGGGATGGAGCCATGGTCTTTAGTGACGCGGTGGGTATTCAGATATTATATTGTCAGCTGTGAATGTTTGCGCTCGTGTATTTGAAGAAAGAACACTAAACCTTTAAATTGGCTCATTTTAAATTTGAAAACAGTATTCAATTTAATTTACATATTATATGTAATATTCTAGAATGATTGAAGAATAATAAAAGACTTGATAGCGTTTTCTGTAAAATACTAAGAAGATAACATTTAAAGCCTTTAATATCCTTTTTAAATTATTATTTGAAACCGCTTTATTGTGTTATATAAAACTAAATTCCTCTTTTTTTATGACTGAATCGACCGGTTAGTGAATTTGTCCAAGAAAAATATTTTTTTAAAACTAAAGAATTACAACGCCATCTATTGTCAGATAGCGAGAACTACGACTAGAGATGTGTGGAATATTCTCGATGATTCTAGGGATGAGGTATCGGCTATAAAAGCTTTGTAGGGATGGCGCGCAGTCAGTCAGTAATCGGAACTTATCGAAGCAATACAGCGAAAGGATCACCTGAAGCGAAGTGGAACAAGCGAATGGAGTGTTTTAAAGTGTTTGTGAAGTGTTTAAGTGTTTTAAGTGTTGAATACAGTTTTTAAGTTGTACTTTGGTGATATTTTATTTATCCAGAACCCTCAGCGCGTAACAGTATGATAGCCAACGCCACAAAATCGTACCTAAATTCAAGCAAAAACGTTTTAAATTAATAATCGTAAAACAAGCGAAATTACACAAACCATTTTAATGTCATTAGAGCAACGTAATTCTGTGAAATTGCTCGAGAAATAAGACCATTCGCCAGACAATACATTTCCTTGAGTGTTTTAATTGCTTTTTTACGGAGTCTACCGCCGAAAGGCTGAAGCGTTACAAAGGCATCAAGGCACGAGATTAGCAATTGCCGGGGTAACACCAATTAGACTCAGCCTTTGTGATGGTTGCAGTAGTGGTGTTATAACTCGTCCAACCTTAAACCGGCGTGTTCAACTGAGCTCTTGTTAGATTTTTATTTATTTATTTATGAGTGATCGAGCTGAGGGTCTGCCAAGTGGTTACCAGAGCCCATAGACATCTGTAACGTAAATGCTACCACATACCTCGAGACGTGAATTCTAAGATCTCAGTTTTTACAGCACAACGGTCGGCCCACTCTTCAAACCAAAACGCGTTACTGCTTAACGCAGAAATCGGCAGGGTGGTGGAACTTACCTACTCATGTGGACTCACAAGACGCTCTACCATGAGGTAGGACAAACAACATCAATACATGCATGGTATCTAAGTCTCAGGTCTTAGAGTACAGCGGCTGCCCCGACCTTCAAACCGAAACGCATTACTGCTTCACGGCAGAAATAATGGCAAAAGACGTCCCGCAACCACCAGCATATGACGTATTTTTTAATTTCAATCAGTTTAATTGCAACCACTTAAGATTTTTTTTATTGCCCTTATAGTCATACGAGCACACGACCCACCTGATGTTGAGTGGTTACCGTCGCCCATGGACTTCAGCAATGCCAGGGGCAGAGCCAAGCCGCTGCCTACCTAAGAACCCTAAATAAAGATACCTAAGAACACTAAATAAAGATATAGATAGCAGTCAGAAGCAACCAGACCTGTTAATCTTAGTCCAACTATCTTAATGGTTGAGCGAAATGAAATATTCTTGTCGGACAACGAATCCAAAACAAAAACAACTTGAAGTTCGAAAGAGGACAAAACGAGAATGATAATCGGCTTAATTGCGACCTAGGAATCGAGAACAACAGAAAAACATACGGTCTGAATCAAATTTTTAGAAGTCGTCGTAGCCTAAAGGATAAGACGTCCGGTGCATTCGTATTGAGCGATGCACCGGTGTTCGAATCCCGCAGGCGGGTATCAATTTTTCTAATGAAATACGTACTCAACAAACGTTTACGATTGACTTCCACGGTGAAGGAATAACATCGTGTAATAAAAATCAAACCCGCAAAATTATAATTTGCGTAATTACTGGTGGTAGGACCTCTTGTGAGTCCGCACGGGTAGGTACCACCGCCCCGCTTGTTTCTGCCGTGAAGCAGCAATGCGTTTCGGTTTGAAGGGTGGAGCAGCCGTTGTGACTATACTGAGACCTTAGAACTTATATCTCAAGGTGTGTGGCGCATTTACGTAGTAGATGTCTATGGGCTCCAGTAACCGCTTAACACCAGGTGGGCTGTGAGCTCGTCCACACGTCTAAGCAATAAAAAAGAATAAAAAAAAAATTAAAAAAATTCTGATTAAAAGGTGTGCCGCAGCCAATATGATTGGGTCGCGTTATACCGCACAGCGTACCAACATGGCGATGAAAAAATTAAATTTAAACCGCTGTGAAGTTTTACTGACGACGCGGCGACGGTTTGGGAAACATTAACCGCATCGACCTTGGCACCGTAACAAATTAGACCGATCAGATGTTCTTTATTAGGTTCCTTGGTGGCATTTATTATGCTTCCAAAGATTTTACTGTCGACGATCTTTTATTATTTATTCCTTGAAACGCGGTCAATCTCTCATTGAAGTTACAATGTGTTTATTAGACTTTTTGGGTGTACGAGCTAAGGGCGCGGCCGGTGTTTTATTTTGATGTTTTTCATTTTATTTATCTATATATCTAATACAAGAAGCAGAATAATACGTGAAGCAGAAACTTTGTACTTCTTTTTATGAAAATTGCGCGGACGGAAAAGTATGAAATTTCTCAGACTTATAGAGAACATAGAGAAGGAATGCAGAAAGTTAATATATTTTTTTTAAATTGTGCCCAAAAAATACATTAAACCAATTAAAAAAAACACACGCATGCATACTATTTGTTTATTGTCAAACCTTTCTTATTGTTTCAAGTCTGTGGTCAAATTGAGAATAGATTAAATATTTTGTCTTTATTAATATTTTTCTAGAGTGTAGTCTTGGCGAAATCTGTCATTATAGAAGTATAATATAATATTGACAATAGAATCATAACAGTGTAAAATCTTTATAGTCCAATTTCGACTACCGTGGGACCACTAGTAAATATTGCTATGTCGGCAAGAGTAACGCCATCTGTCATCATATAGCAGAAACGAATATGAAAGGAACTACTAATATCGAGAACGCTCGAGAAGTGTAACGCCATCTATAATCAAATAGCGCAAACACATATCGAAACGACTCGCCCTATCGGGAATATTCTCGTAAATTACAGATTTTTCGTATTGACTATAAAACGGTTGCAGAGATGACATGATTGCAATTAGTAAGCGGTTCTACTCCAAGCGAAACAGCCAACGGACCACCTGAAGCGAAGCGGAAGAAGTGAATTGAGAATTGTGAAGTTTTCCTTATAGTACAGGATCCCTGGTACACTTTTCATCATTTATTACTAACAAGCTGATTTTTCGTGAGTAGCTTCCTTTTGACTAGACGCCCAACTTTTTTCCTTACGTTGGTAAATGGTAGCTTACTAGGGGTAACAAGGATAAAATACGTATCAGTAGCTATAAATATTTTATTAACAGATATGAGTAGAAGGGTTATTTTGATAATATCCTGAAAAGCACCACACGCTTTATTACAATAAAATAATATATATATTATTATATATTAATAATAATTTTTTTTACACTATTTTTAATTCAAATTTATTAAAATTTATTTTCTATTTTTTAGTTGGTTTTTTTATAAAAGCGTATTTTGTTAGTTTTTTTAAACTATTATTTATATACCATATATGTTATACTTGTCACTTAATTGTCAATGTATTATAAGAAACTGCCAATTCTTACTGCGAAGCAATCAACTATTCCAGTTTGACGAATACGACAACAGTTCGGTTTTATAATCATTACAATTATGTTTTCAAATGCTATCCGAAAACTCTGGTAGCAGCTAGACCATAACAATTCCAGCCAAGTTCAAAATACAGCAGACTCGATAAAAATGTATCTCCAACAACAAACCCCTGACGTGTGCTTTGTAAATAAACTTAGTATTTCAGCATGGGAGAACTTTGTTTAGTTCAGAAGAAACATAAATCCGGTCAAAGCACATTTAGGCGTTTGAATGCATTTACTAAGGCTTAAGTCATAGGAAACAAGATATTTCCACTTAAATCTAATAATTAATAATAACAAAGATGTGTGGTGTCGTGGAACACCGGATAGGAACCAAGTTCCTTATTATAAAAATATTAATTTTAAGTTCTATTCGAGGTATAAAGAAAATAATTATTCGGGTCTACTTTTTATTATGATTTTTTTAATTGATAAATATAAAAATAATCGCAAGGGTCAAACCACCAGTGTAATGGAGCAGCCTACATGATCACGGTATCTTCTACTTCAGGTATAATAGCCGGCAAACTTCTTGAGCATTTGTTGACGTAGTGGGGGTAAGTTTGCGCATGGTACACTCACGTGCAAAAACATTATTTACTCTGCGTCATAATGCAATGAAATTATTAAAATCAACATATGTATTTATTTATATATTTATTAGAACATCAACAAAAAATATAGGTTAATAATTGTAATAACTTAATCTTGGGGTAAAATAGATATTCCTTCTATTAAGTCAAAACTAGAGCTGTTGCCAGGTCTTCGTTCAGTTGAAGCGAAGCTGGTATTTGTAATTTTTTTTTCGTTATCATAATCTTGACCATTATCATCATCACTGTTTTCATCACCCGAGTCGCCATCATCGTGATAAGTCGACATAGGGCTCATCGGTGTAGTTTACGACTCGGTCGGTTCGATCTTCTTTTTTGTCTATAATTAATTATTTTTTGAAGATATTCGATTCGTAGTAATCGAATGTTACTTTTTTCAATTACCAGCTTCCGATTATTTTTTTTTTTTTTTTTCCATCTGAAGCCTAGCTCTTTCATAATTCGTCGTAAACTTCATTCCGAGCCATTAAAATGTATATCTTCTTTAAAATTTTCGAAGCCTTTCTACGGTACGGAGTTTCGCTGCTTGTTATGTAGTTATTATGATTACATCTTTTTATTACAGATTGAACGAAACTATCCATTCCGGTAACTTTCTTCTTCCCTGATCTTTTCTTACCCGGAGTCCCAAGCACGATGAGCAAGCCAGAGCCTTTAGCTTCGTTAATAATGCACCTAACAGTACTCACTGATGTTTTTGTTGCTTCCGAAGTCTGTTTTACTTTTTCCATAATATCATTCTTCCCCTGTTTTATAATGAAGCAATATACGTCGTACACAATTTTTCTACCCTTTCTTTTGAATACTACACCAGTTTGTCGCGGCATAGTGTATTTTTTATAAAAAATCAACAAACACTCAACAAATAGCAATGGCAACAAAGTCAACAAGCAATTATAACAAAATATAACTTAACGATTAATAACGATAGACTTTTCACTGTACGCAAGCGTACTTTTGGGAGCAAGCGGAACGAAGGCGCGGTGCGGGACGCAAGGTTCGACTGATCTACCAATAACGCGCTCGATACGATTTCCCCTGCCGTCGCGCCTCACCCTCACCACCAAAGTGATCTAAAAATCGGTTCTGCGCAGTCAAGGTCATTTGCTCACGATGTTTGCCGGTTACTATAAGTATGATGTAGCAAGAGAAATACGAGAACGTCTATCAACTGTGTAACATCTCGTCACCGCGATTCAGGAATTGTTGAATTTACGTGCAGCGACATCTGTTGAAAACAAACTAAATAGAAAAAATCTTACGTTACGGACGTTTTTTCCCGGTTAGGGTACCTCTCCGTACCGTCCCATAAGGAACTTTGCTCCAAAACACTAAACTAGGTACTATATTTGACGGCAAATATACAACAACATATTAGTCGCACTAATGATCTCTACAAATAATTCAAGTTTAACAAAACGTTATTAGAATTCACTTTGACACGAGCAGGCATACTTGTCCTATCTGGTGGTAAAACGTCTTGTGAGTCCACACGGGTAGGTACCACCACCCTGCCTATTTATCTATTAAGCAGTAATGCGTTTAGCTTTGAAGGGTGGGGCAGCCGTTGTACTGGAAAAACTGAAACCTTAGAAGTCGTATATCGAGGTGGGTGGCAGCTTTTTTTTGTTTCTTAGATTGGTGGCCGAGCTCACAGCCCACCTGGTGTTAAGTGGTTACTGGAGCCGATAGACATCTACGATGTATATGCGGCACCCACCTTCAGATATAAGTTCTAAGGTCTCAAGTATAGTTACAACGGCTGCCCCACCCTTCAAACCGAAACGCATTACTGCTTCACGGCAGAAATAGGCTGGGTGGTGGTACCTACCCGCGCGAACTCACAAGAGTCGTCGTGGCCTAAAGGATAAGACGTCCGGTGCATTCGTGTTGAGCGATGCACCGGTGTTCGAATCTCGCTGGCGGGTACCAATTTTTCTAATGAAATACGTACTCAACAAATGTTCACGATTGACTTCCACGGTGAAGGAATAACATCGTGCAGTAAGGGTCAAACCCGCAAAATTATAATTTGCGTAATTACTGGTAGTAGGACCTCTTGTGAGTCCGCACGGGTGGGTGCCACCGCCCCGCCTATTTCTGCCGTGAAGCAGTAATGCGTTTCGGTTTGAGGGGTGGGGCGGCCGTTGTGAGTATACTGAGAGCTTAGAACTATATCTCAAGGTGTGTGGCGCATTTACGTTGTAGATGTCTATGGGCTCCAGTAACCACTTAACTCCAGGTGGGCTGCGAGCTCGTCCACACATCTAAGCAATAAATAAAAAAAAAGAGGTCCTACCACCAGTATTATAAAATTTACATTTAAAGTTCACTTTTTTCAACAAGTAGATTTCTTAAATGACTGAAATATTTAATTTAAAAACGTTAACTACAAAAGCAAATTACAACTGTATTTTCTACAAAAATTTAATATTTATTTGTATAAGAAAAAAAGGAGATGTTTCAAAGCGTCTCGTGAAATACGAATTTTAAAGTTTTGATTTGAAGATTAGTTAAATAAAATTTGTCCGCTCTCGCTTGTGTTATGTGCTGCTTAAGCAAATGTCATTGGAAAACGTTTTCGTAGCAATTTCGTGAATTTCGATCGCCTGCCTTGTCTCAAAGACGACACGTGCTGTGGTTATGAATCCTTTCATATTTCAACCTTGTCTTCTAAAGTTTGAATGTTGTTCGCTGTATCTATGTAAGCTATGAATTGTGTACGAATGTAAAATCTATGTTTCTTTTCTGATTGTTTTAAATCATAAAAGTTATTTCAATATAATTTTTCTTTTTTTTTTCTTTTTTTTTTATTGTAGTTTTTATCACGTTTTAAGTTTGTGCACATTATGTACCTAACCTTAAATCCCGCAACACGTTAAAGGGAAATGGAGGTGACCGAAAATCAACACAGTTGCATCCACATTGAAAAAAATCAGCTGAACCAAACTCATTTTTAATTATTTTTTTCATCTACATGGCTGCTTCTATTCAATTAGCGTTTGAAGCCTCCATTTAGGCAAATAATGCTTGTGTCGGACTCCGAATCCTTTTCCCAGATTTTTTTCTTTTAAAGATTATTACATACACTTACAATATTTAATACACATTGTTACCAATATTAGATGGTAACAATGTGTGGTATTATAACTATTATGAAATTGTTTAAAATCAATGTGGGGGAATCGATAAAGGCAGCATATGGTGTCCTTGCTTAGCAGAGCGTCGATCCTAATGTGGTCTCTCGGTACTTATACGAGAAGATTTTCAATCTTATCGGGGCTTTTAAAGCAGATTTTGTTAGATTTCTTGTAATTTGTTTATTCATTTAACTTTGTGCCTAAGGTTACAGTGTGGAATTTAATGGCTCAAGCAATTTTTACCAATCAACCATAAGTGGTTCCGAGAATACTATGGTATTTACTGCAAAAACCATGACAAATACATAAAATACAACCCATGATATATTATAAATAACAAAAAAATTGTCTGCAATAGCCAACTTTATTATTATCAAACCACTTTTATTATCGTTAAGTTTTGGTTGGGAAAATCAAAAATATCTGCAGTGTACATTAATTCTCTTGAGCCACGAGATTTCAATTTGGACATAAAAACTCCTACTTAATTAAGTAATTTTTTTTTTTATAACAACGAGAGGATAATTAAATAATTATAAATAATTATAGGACCATTCCAACAAACAAGTAACCAAACAATCTAGGGCTCTTTACCGTACTAATATTAATGGCATTCAGGCTTAGCTATACCCTTGGCATTGACGATGTCTATAAGCATGGGTGACCACTCACCATCAGGACTGCACGCTCATCAGTCTCAAAAGACGCTTGCTTTACATGGCACGAAACAATATGAAGGAACCAACTAATGAATTTCCGATGTGATTCGACCGAAACAGAAGCGGGCTTACGTTTAGCTAATTGCATTTCGTTTCGAGAATAAATCGAGCGGAAGAATTGAAGATTTGTTTTACGAAAGAATCGAGCCAATTCCTGCTCTATTCCACACGTTTAGCACTACATCGGCACTAGGTCTCACTAGATCCAGTATTATCCGGCTTAATCTGGTTTCGTCCGGCCCGGTTCTCGTTGCCAAGCGCGCGGACGGAATTCGGAGGCCGAACCCGAAAATTTTTCATTTCGAGGTATTGAAATGTGAACGTACGTAGATTTCTTGAAACTATTCCAATATTCGAATTTGTAGTTTTACTTGTTCTTCATATTCTGTTGTCAAGCGCTAAAACCGTATCCATCTGTTCTTTATAACAATAACGTTATGAACGCTGAAGTGGAGATGGACAGGACAGATATCTTAAGAGAGAAATACGAAAAATGGACCCACGGGACGGCTGTAGGAAAAAAAGAAGATAGCCAAAACGTTGGGAAGATGAAATAAAGAGTATAGCCGTATACATTGGAGTCGAATGGCCAAAAATAGGGAATAGTATTGGAAATCTTTAGAGGATGCCTTTGTCGAGAGACAAGCTGTTTTGAAAACCACACTGAATGCCGAACGGAATAATTAATTATAAGTTAGATTTAAATTTAACTTATTATTAAGTAATATAAGTTAGTAATTATGAAGTAAAACAGCAATAAAGGCTTGAGCAATAAAGGTTTTATTTTATTGATTTTCTCGCCGGATCTTCTCAATGGGTCACGATTCCGATCCGGTGGTACTTTCCACGAAGCATACTCTTGCTAGTTGCTTGCTTGCTTGCCGTGTTAGCAATTACCTCAGGTGGAGCCCGTGAGCTTACCTATCGGTCCGCGCGAAATTCAATTAGCCCCTTAGGCTACCAACGGTTAGGTATGGGGAATAATGAGCATGACGGATCCCTGGTGTTATCAGGAATAACTAAAAACAATGGTGGTATAATCTGAGTAGTGACCTCAAGTTAGGTAACTTGGTGTTTACTGTAACGGAATAAATAACGGTATAAAAAGGTTCACTTTTCTTTCATTTTAAGCACAAAATACATGTTTTCACTACAGCAGATATGGTCAATCAATTCGTATGATCTCAGTATCTCAATTTCACCAGGCAATGCTGTATATCTTAATTACCTAAGCCGTTTTACTGATAAAAGCAATTCAGAAGTTTACGGTAATACTAGGCAAAAATTATGCACCACCGCATATGAGTCTACCACCGATGCTGAATATTTTAATTGAGGAAAATAAAACAAACAACGTAATTCTCGATTGATTCTAGAAAGATTCTATTTTGTTTTTTACGGTACAAAAAACCCATTCGATACCACTCTCTCATTGATATCGAATCCCATAAACAACACGGCAAGAAAGCTACCACTCACGTTGAAGCATAATTAGCTTTGAAATTTCAAGCATAATTATAATAATAAGCCAAACTACAACGTCAAATGGGCAGCTTGTCATAGCGTCAGGGAAATTAAGTGGGATCAGAGTGACAGGATTATCGTGATGTGACGAGGGTTTAGGATGCACCTGAGACCCTGGCTTGTTGACCTAGATACTTATTACTTGGAAACGGCAACGGATATTAGCTGAAATGTACTCAGAATGAAGACGTTGTCACCTAAAGGATTGTCTAAGCAACAAAGAAATTTTGAAACGCAAAGTCTTCATCGGATGTCATCAGGCGTCCATGGACCTTTAAGCAGGTGTAATTGTAATAACAAAGCATTTTTAATATATTCCTAAAGATTATTTTATCATGGGATCATGTTACAAAAACTTAGAATGTTTTAAACAAAGACACAGTAGCAATTTTTTTCAAAAATCCACATTGCGATTCCGTTGGGACACAAACCCGTAACTTCTAGTAAGACCAGAAACTTTTAGATCCCTGTTCAATAAACGCGCTTACCCTATATTTTAATATACAGAACGAACACCGTGAAAGCTTCCTAAAGCTCGCCAATAAAGCTAGAACATTCTAGAAGCCATTAAAATTGCAAATTGTTTTACGTAACGTAAAGAGATACTAAAAGTTTTTTAATAACTTTTAAACGACGTAGGTTTGCTGAATATCTCATCTAGAACGGTATATTTACAATTTACTGGTAGACTTATCTACACCAGAATAGATAAGTAACGTCATGATGTCAGTTTCAATGATAGAAATTGGCAATGCTAAGGTCTTTTGATGCTTGGAGTCAAGTCGGGTCTGTTTTTCCTTTGCTACCAACAATTTCTCCAAGTCTCCTAATTCGAGGATTGAATGACGTATATCATAAGTTGATTTATGGATAGTTCCACTCGTCGAGAAGAATCAAACAGACTCAGAATATCTTTTTTTTTTACTTAATTAATTCATTCATGTTTACTAGCTGAGACAGATGCCACAATCGTGAGGGTGAAAGTCATAGATGAAGTTGGAGAACTACCTTCAGACACGACAGACTGGAGGAAGATTATTGTTTGATCTAATTTTTTCTTTTCAAATAACAGTAACTTCAATGAAAACAGAAACATAAAAATATATAATACAAAAAGGAATGAAAAATCCTTATCCTATCCTATCCCTATCCTTAACTTTCATTTCAAATGTGGTATTTGTTTGTTAATGTTTAGTTAGTTATTAATGAATGAATGAATGAATGAATGATTTATTTTATTTCAGACAACAATAAGTCCATATGTGTACATAGTATCATTGAAACATACTTAAAATTAACAAAGCCAATCAAATAAAAAATATACATTTATTAAAAGTAGTTATCAGTGGAATACATTTCAAATATTCCACTCCACTAATACCTAATGTTAATTAATGTTTTGCTTATTGTCTAAATGTTAGTAAGAGTTAGTTTTTGTTATTCGATATGGACCCCTCCTCGGGTGAAGGCCTCCTCCAGTCCTTTCCACTGATCTCTATCCTTGCCAATAGTTTGCCAGTCCTTTCCTATTATTTCGGTTATGTCGTCAGCCCATCGTCTTTTTGGTCTCCCTACCTTTCTTTTGCCAATTGGCCCTTTCCACATTGTAGTGTTGACTGTCCACCTGGTGTCTGTGTATCTCAATACGTGACCTACCCACTGCCATTTCAATTTTAGAGCTTGGCCCCAAATTAAGATTCCCTTGCTTATGAACTAGAACGAGAATTAGGTACCAGAAACTGATATACATACTTATTTATGTTTAAATATATACATAATGGGCGTAATACCCAAACAAAGATTAAACAAACTTGTTCATCACATGTTGTTTGCCCGATGTGGGAATCTGTAAATTCTGTAAAGTTTGAGCTAGTTATATTTTTGTGCAAAAAAATGATTACGCGTATTTTAATTTGTTCTTAAGGTTGGCCATACTGGACCAGAGTTGCAGAGGACCGAGCCCAATGGAGAGAGCTGGAGGAGGCCTATGCCATGAGGCACGCCGAGCTGCGAGATATACTATAAGAAATAAAATGTAAAAAAAAACACAAAAATGTAAAATTTCATGGTTATAGTTCGGAATTAAAGGGTTTTATTATTATTATTAAGGTTGGCCAGTCAATAACGATTTTAGAATTAAGACCGTCTTTCGTACCGTCAATATCGCTTTACTTTGCACTATCTCAAAGGTGCTTTTCAGAAAATCCACTCATAAAAAAACCATTACCGAAATTCCAAGTTATTCAGAAATTCATACAACGTCTTGCAACTTGTGTTCCAATCTTCAATATAAAATTTATATGGTCTAGACACAACATCGGTTTTTTTTTTAAAATAACATGTGACAGTCGCGATTCTGAGTGAGTAAGTTGTTTTAGGAATGTAATATTCTAGATTGAAAGGTGAACATTGTATGATTGAAGCGATAACAATTTCATTGAATCCATATAACGAGTCCGATTACTTTAGTTTCAACATAATCCGTTTTTTTTATTGCTTAGATGGGTGGACGATCTCATAGCCCAACTGCTATTAAGTGGTTACTAGAGCCCATAGCGCACCCACCTTGAGATATAAGGTCTACGGTCTCAGGTATAGTTACAACGGCTGCCCCGCCCTTCAAACCGAAACGCATTACTGTTTCATGGCAGAAATAGGCAGTGGTACCTACCAGCACGGACTCACAAGAGGTCCTAGCACCAGTAATAAAAATTTAATAGTCATTAAAATTAATAAGATTATTATTTTTAGTAAATATGTATTACCTGTTTGTGTTTTTCTGTAAACAGTGTGGCTTAAAGAAAAATGTGTCCGATGTTCTCGCATTGTGAATAAATTTGCTAGTATAATATTTAATTTATTAATATAGAACATCATTTGTCGTCTTTTGAAATATCGCAAAAAGAAAACCAATTTGCATTTCGAATAATTTTAAAATACGAATCTCAAAAAAGAAGCCATCACTATTACTGAATCACCTGTGAACTATACAGTTTGCATTCATTCTTCTTACAATTGTGAGAATGCTAACGACGTGGGCCTAGTTATAAGATCATGATTGTCTACAAGAAACAAACAAATTCTAAACGCCACCACAGAACGTTGACCCCTTAATTAAGAGCTTGGAACGTGGGCTGAATTATGCGAAGCTGGGGCCGTACTGCAATTAATATTACCGTATACCGCATACCTCCTTATGTACAGCTTGACTAGACTTGGCAGCGACTGTTTAGTAGTTTAGGAAACGATTCATCTAGAACTAAAGACTCGGCGTCTACTATGAAGACCAAATAGCAATTGCGACCAAAATAGAACGAATTAACATGATTTTTTGGTAAGATATTTGACAGATGCCTGAATTTCGGTTACGATATTTTCAAGATAAGCCTGAATATATGAGTCGTCTATTATCAAAGGTGGCAATCTGTGCATTTGGACAAAAAAAATTTATTGATATGTCAATACAGATTGATTTGAATATAATCGTCTCCTTCAAAGAATACGGTTCAAAACCTGCATTAAATAAAGGTTAATAGTTAACCTGTTATTTATCTAAGATGTCGTTCCGAAGAGTTTTGTGACTGCCAATGGAATACAAAGTCAATAATTCGTTTTTCTGATTTACCAATCATTGTCCAAAAGTCAGATTGCCGGCTTTGATAATAGTCGACTCATATACAAGTTCCGAACAACAACATTCGGACCGTCGGTCTACCGAGCGAAATCACTTGCTCGGTGGAAGATCTCCCCTTTGTCGTTTTTCCCCAAAACTGCATAATATTGGTAGAACTTTGACACTGGCCCAAACTGCAGTCTTCAGTTTTTAAATGTCTCAAAATTAACATAATATAGTTTTTATCACCGCAGATTAGGGAATTGCGGTTATAAAAAAGTTTCCAATAACTGTAAAAGACACAAGACAAAATGGTAGATATTAAATTGTAACATAAAAGAGCGAATAATTGTTAATGACAAGTAAAACGTGACGTTTATACTATTTGATACTGACTCTTAAAGAGATTGATGAAAAATTACTGTGAACATGAAACTGAGACCAGCGGTAACACAACAAAGCAATGCATCTTTATTTAATCACAATGACATGACGAGGAATGTTTCGTAAGTATGAGATCCAAATATATAATAATAATAATAGCCTTTTTATTCCTAAACATGGGGTTACAAGAGGTCCCTAAGTTCGGTGTGCCTTTTGGCATAGGCCTCCTCCAATTCCTTCCAATGGGTCGTATCCCTTGCTACTCTCAGCCAGAATGGCCCCGTTGTCTGCTTCAAGTCATCTTCCCATCTCCTGATTTGACGACCCCTACTTCGTTTGCCGTTGGAGATCCAAATTATAAAGATATATTATCTGGATACCAACTAAACAAGAAAGTGAAGCACGAAAAAGTTAATTATTGGAAACGTTAGAAAATTAACCAGGGAACATAATAAGCGCGAAATTATGTTTTAAATTTGTTTCCGTGTCATTGAAAACTAAAGCGGTACATAATTATTTTCGATGAATCGACGATTTCGACAAGAAACGCGACGGTCAATTGAAGCCACAAAACATTAAACGCGGAAGAAAACAATTGTTTTCAACATTGAAAAGTTTCGACGGGAAAAAGAAAGCTTGATAAAAAACAAATCTGAACCAAAAGCGGAATACTTCAAGGCCGAGGGGGAATAATGAAACCGGTTCTGAGCCGCGAAACTCGAAAGTACGCTCAAAAGGCAATAATTAGCCCTTTGTCTGAAATTCCTGACTTAACTTTCGTCTTTCGGAAAGATCGTTAATCATTTGTGACCTCATTGACTGTAAAAGTGCGATCTGCGGGACCCCTTTCTCGTGATTATCTGGTCTTATTTTAATGAAAAATATTTGTTCAACATAAAACATTATTCAAAGTTGGAGTTGTTTTAATGTTCTCTTTGAGTACTTTAGCAATGGTTGTAGGGAAATTGTAAAATCAAAAGCAAGAAATCTGTAATATAGTAGTATGCTAATGAAGGTTATCGCAGTCAAATAATGGTTATCTTCATTCCATGATTGTTTAGTTGTAAAGTTATTCCTACCTTGGTAGACAAAGTTGAAGTCTCAATTGTATATTACAGAGGGGTTTTTTTCTCTTTTTTTTATTGCTTAGATGGGTGGACCAGCTCACAGCCCACCTGATATTAAGTGGTTACTGGAGCCCATAGACATCTACGACGTAAATGCGCCACCCTACTTGAGATATAAGTTCTAAGGTCTCAGTATAGTTACAACGGCTGCCCCACCCTTCAAACCGAAACGCATTACTGCTTCACGGCAGAAATAGGCGCTCCAGTAATCCTTCAATCATAAAAAAAAAAATAGGCGGGGCGGTGGTTACTACCCGTGCGGGCTCACAAGAGGTCCTACCACCAGTAATTACGCAAATTATAATTTTGCGGGTTTGATTTTTATTACACGATGTTATTCCTTCACCGTGAAAGTCAATCGTGAACAATTATTAAGTACGTATTTCATTAGAAAAATTGGTACCCGCCTGCGGGATTATTCGAACACCGGTGCATCGCTAGATCCGAATGCACCGGACGTCTTATCCTTTAGGCCACGACGGCTTCCAGACGGGTGTTTCGTTCTTCAATTCACTCCTCGCGGCAGAAACAAGAAGGATCATGGAACCTACTGTGTAGGCTTACATTACGTTCTAAACCAATAAAAGGCATCATTGTCTCATGAAATGACAGTTGAAAATATAAAAGTCCAAAATCAGTAAATATACAACGAAATATCGCATATTTGATGTCGGTGTAATCTTATAATGGTCTCTTGAGCTTTTCATTAGGAGATAGGAGCATTCCAATCCGGTCAACTATAGCTTGTGCTTCTAAATGGCCTTGACTCATTCATAATAGCACTGCTACTTCCTAAACTTACCTTGCTTTTAAATTTACTTGTGGTGCATAATATTTTCAGCTTTCGAGGGCAAGTACCAACATTATTTTTGCCTCGAAGCCTTTTTGCGTTCCGGTCTTAAGATAAGACAGCCGTATTGTAATATCATTAAGGCTTTCACTCCCCTCCAGGCTGAGCCCTTCTTCGCCCAACTGTCCTGGTAAAACTGGAAAGGCCTCCGGTACCCCAGTACTCTATCAAACATAAAAAGGCTTTCAATTCATGTGTCAAGATGGGAGGCCACATTTATTTAATCATGCCCATGAGGTAGCATGTCCATGACCTTAAAAAAATATATATATTAGCGGACCCGACAGACGTTATCCTGCATACACACAAAATGAATGAAATGAATGAATGCGTACACAAAAAAAAACATTCAAGTCAATCCAGCCGTTTAGTTGCAGTATAGATAAATAACCTAGATACCGACTGCAACGCCATCTGTCGGGCTGATTTCTGAATCTAAACCATCCAGGGCGCCACCCAAACGCATACAAAAAAAATCATTCAAATCGGTCCAGCCGTTCAGGTGGAGTTCAGTGACATGTACACGTACGGTAGAATTATACTATATATCGACGCTTGAAAGGCAAACGTGACTAAGCGACAATAACTGCTTTGTACATAAATGATAGACAATAACCATATTCAATGCGCAAAAAATATATATTTCTAGGTATATTAAAATCATTTCACTCCTACAGCTAGATTCGTTAAAATAGATTTTTGTTCAGGTATTTCAACTTTAAATTAGTCTACTGTAAAGCTCACGCATTGTCGCTTAGTCACGTTTGCCTTTCAAGCGTCGATATAAAAATTTCTAAAACTGGAAAGCATCACCTCTTGATTATGAAGCGCAATTTTAAATGACTATGGCCGGTTCGTTAAAAAGTCTTAAATTACTGGATTCAGCGAACTCGAATTTTACAATGTTTTCGTTACAATTAATGAATACAGAATGAGGCTTAAAATGAACGTAAACTGAAATAAGTCTGGATGCTTGTGTTTTGTATTTTTATTTTTATTAATTTTTTTGTGCTCTCATCCCGACGCTGTGAGAGATATGAAAAGTACATTAACCTAACTTGAAATAAATGGAATTAAAAAATAAACCTCGTACAACTTCTATTCTGCGGGTATGAATATACGACAATGTGCCCCTTATTGCACTTGAATTAAAGTACATATTACTTGCTTCTTGACACAGCGTTTTTTTACTACCATTGAAACAAAACATTACCAAAGAAAACCTCTACGAGCTTGTCACTTCTATACCGTTTTTTTAAGCTAAACACCGCATAGTCTATGAGATTCCGCCTTTTGAGCACGGTGACCACCGAGGTGACCCACGAAATGACTCCCACAGCACTGCTCGTCCGATCCTCCCAACCCCACCCGAGAAGCAACCAGGAGAGGTAGAAATGGTGACTGCAATCAACACGAGAACCAGACGTGCGGCCACACCAAGAACGCTTACTGTCGTAAATATAATGTTATAATGCTTTGCCCGCCATATCAATAGACAACTCGTCAGTGTGCTTAATGCGAGTTTTTTATCTTCTCTATCCCGTAAAAGTTAACTCAAATTGTTGTGAAGTTGTAACAGCTCCCCTATTAAGGATAAGACGTCCGGTGCATTCGTATCGAGCGATGCACCGGTGTTCGAATCCCGCAGGCGGGTACCAATTTTTCTAATGAAATACGTACATAACAAATGTTCACAATTGACTTCCACGGTGAAGGAATAACATCGTGCAATAAAAATCAAACCCGCAAAATTATAATTTGCGTAATTACTGGTGGTAGGACCTCTTGTGAGTCCGCACGGGTAGGTACCACCGCCCCGCTTATTTCTGCCGTGAAGCAGTAATGCGTTTCGGTTTGAAGGGTGGGGCAGCCGTTGTGACTATACTGAGACCTCAGAACTATATCTCAAGGAGTATGGCGCATTTACGTTGTAGATGTCTATGGGCTCCAGTAACCACTTAACACCAGGTGGGCTGTGAGCTCGTCCACACATCTAAGCAATAATAAAAAAATGTGAGTTAACTTTTACGTCATCGAGAACGTTAAAAAGCAAACGTTTGCCGCTACGCAACAGACCACCCAGACGGTGCCGATGCTATGCCGAGATTGACTTGCGTAGCTCTTTAATCTTCAACTCCTTATAGAGGACTTAGGAGCTAAGATTATCTAAGGAAATAAGTGAGGTCACTTTTACTAAGAATAATTTACTTCGAGACGACCGATTTTTCAACGACACTGAAGCTATGATCATGCGCCATATTTTTCGCCCCAAATTACGAATACTGTTGACGGAACCAAACAAAAAACTTTACGCCATAACTCGATTTATTATGGTCACGCTTGGGAAATCTACTGAGTTTTGCGTTTATAAAAAATTTAGGATTGTAATAAAGATTATCCATTCAATCCTGGCCGTTCTTCTTCTGGCGTTCCCACAGGAATCTGCTAAAGACACACGTATTTTTAGTGTCGAGCTTAAAATCTCGTATATAGATAAATACATGTCTGAGATTCCGCACAAAAGGGCCTTTTAAATTATCATAGATCCTGTAAAACGCAATGCCCAATTCTTATGTTATTGTGGGACTGCGCGGTTTAAACAATACCATCCTCTAGTTGGCCGCAATCTAGTCCTCAGTGCCTGTCCGAAGGATATGACAACGTATATACATGTGTGTGTAGATTTTTTTTGTTTATTATCAATTTTACTAAATCTAGTTGTGTGATGACCTTGCTCAATTTGAAAATCACTGCTATTTCAGTTGTTTGGTTTTCTTAGGGTGCATTTTTGCTACTCTCTCATACAATACATACATAAAAGCGGTTGGAATTTATATTTCGACTTCCCGCCCTGCAGAGCGGGAGACAGTAAAATCTGAAATGGCACTTAGCCAGAGAAAGGTTGTAGTCGAAAGAAGCTCAACTACTATTGATGAATATATGGGACGTACGTTATAAGCTGCCTCGCTATTTATGGTGCCAACGCCCGGAAATCCCCGCCAATTGAAGGTATTTATAGCAAATGACATCATATTCGATGCCTAAACAATTTAGATATAGGGAGTATTTAAATTCTATTATATGTAGGAAAAAAGGAGGGAAAATGTAGTATTTTTACGACAAGGTTTTTTTTTTGCAGATATTGACGGACTCTTCCGTTTAAAATGTTTTTTTTAATGCTAGAAACATCCATGAAGGATAAGAAATAAACAATAACAAATGCTTTTTTTTTGCTTCATCATTTTTTATACACACTTCCCAGTTCATTATTCCCCATAACACAAGACTTAACACGATTGTTTGACTGTGAAACAGAAAATACAACTACAAAAGACTTATAGCCGACGTGTTAGGAATCAGCTATACTAAATCCACATAATACGTTAAAAATAATCAACTCCACATAATCAATATCTCGCAATCAATCACCAAAGTTTAAAAACCAGACGAAGTTACGTCGAAATACACGTGATTGATGATAAAATCAATAAGGATATAGACGTATGATATTTCTTTTGTGTCAGTTTGTGTCTTTTGTAATTTTGGATCGATCATCCTATGGTGACGAGCGCGGTCTTCGCAAATTTAGGGAATGAGCGACTTAGGAGAGAGCTATACTCTTGTTGGATCCATTATCATTAGATCAGCAGCTCGATCTCACAGTCCACCTGGTGGTAAAGACCGACCATGGGTATCGCAACGCCAATCCAACCTGAGATCGAAAGCCAACTAGTAACTTATTTAATCCGCTTATTCTACAGCAAAAATAGATAGGACAGTAATGCCGCAAAATTTTTCAGAACCCGCTCTGCCATTAGATCAAATACGAAATTTAGTACACAAAGTTGCCCCTTCATGGTATAAGTTATTTGTGAACATATTCTAATAAAAACGACCCTTAGCAATCTCCCCTCAACACTTGGACTCTTAATTCGCGCACGTACCTATTAGGTCATGGACGTTTTAATCTTAACCAAAATTGGCTTTTGTAATATTCCGATCTTCCATTACCAGTACAATTTTATTCCGCAAAACCCATTCCTTCACAATGGGCGAAAATTGCACGGTATCACTCCTCCAGTATTCCTATTTACATAAATATTGCACGGAGAACTAAAGCCCGAACAGGTATTTAATTCTCGTTCAGCTGCAACCTGGACGATCGTTTGCCAACTTGCAAATGCTGGCACGAATCTACAAGTGGCTTTCAGTGTAAACACCGAAGACCTAAAATCACTTGAATGAGGGTAAAAGTAAATTTGTCCCGATGAACTTGGCAATTTTGAAATTTGCGGTCCATAGTTTCTTTTACGTCTCTATTCTGGTAAAGCTAAAGTTGATTTTCTTTTAACTTTATCAATTGGACGGTAATAGCTTGTTCTGGACTATTGTAAGCAAAAGACGGGTATAAACGGTGAACGTTGATGGTGCGGTAAGGTCGGTTTTAATGTGCTGACGTAGGTAGCAGTCATTCACATCATTTTAAACCAACTTAAACCCACTCGAAAAAATAGGAGTTTCTCAATTCGACTCTGTTTTTTATAAATAAATGTTGCTGTAGCTTTTTACCAGGTGAATGTGGTTCCATTTAAGCTTCATCAAGATCTAATCAGTAATTTTTGAGTTATTCTTAATAATGCATATTAGATTGACTTCGGCTAGATTAATCATATTAACATTTTGTTAGGTTGATGTCGGTTTTCTTTTTTGTTATTTTTTTTTAATACGGACCCATAAAATCACGCACCTTATCTTATTAGAATCCACGCTAACTCCTACCTAATGTAGTACGTATTCTTGTTTTGATCTCATATGTGTTTCAAAATACTGCAGGAAACACCAGCTTTGAAGTTTGGCCATCGAACCAGGGACGCAATTTAAAAAAAAATAGTTAACGTTTTTCAATACTGCACTCCTGTTCAAACTTCTGTCTAGATGCCCGATATCTTCGTAAGCCAAGTGGCCCATAACTTCTTTAGCCCTCCAGTGTAACTCAATCTGCAGCCAAAAATTATTAATCCACGACTTTTTACCATCGCACCGCCCGCCACCGGAGTAGAGTTCATCCATACTACCTGGAGCCACTGCGGTCATCCACAGTGCGTTTCCAGAGGTCTTTTTTGCCACGTACCATCCGGCTATGGAATGAGCTCCCCTCCACGGTGTTTCCCGAGCGCTATGACATGTCCTTCTTCAAACGAGGCTTGTGGAGAGTACTAAATGGTAGGCAGCGGCTTGGCTCTGCCCCTGGCATTTCTGAAGTCTATGGGCGACGGTAACCACTCACCATCAGGTGGGCCGTGTGATCGTCTGCCTACAAAGGCAATAAAAAAAAAAAAAAAAAATAGACTTATCTTATACCTTTAAACGAGCAATTCTTGTATATTAATATATACTTATATAATCTGAATCTCGGAAACGGCTCCAACGATTTTCATAAAATTTAGTATACAGGGGATTTCGGGGGCGATAAATCGATCTAGCCACGATTTATTTTCAGAAAATGTTGTTTTATTCGTGTTTTCAATAATCAACTCTTCCCGACATCTATTGGCGAATAATAATACTATTTTTCTTAATAATTTTACTAACCGCTTTAAAGACACAACAAGATGGCGTTATCAAAAAAAAACGAGCAAAGTTCGGCCATCATCTATTAATTATTATTCAAGCTTACGAATCATTTAATGTTAATTGATTACTCGTTATAAATAGACAAAAATATGTAAATGCCACCACTCACCTCGAGATATCAATTGTGGTGTATAACGGGTGGTTGGCATAATATAATGCACGTCATTACGTATCCTCCCGATCCATTAACGGTGCTTTTAGGTACAACAAGCACTGGTCACCGTCCTCGTTGAACCCCATCGCTTGCGACGAAGGGCTCGACGAGCGAATTAATCCACAGACACAGCCCACTGAGTTTCTCGCCGGATCTTCTCAGTGGGTCGCGTTTCTGATCCGGTGGTAGATTCTGCGAAGCACTGCTCTTGCTAGGGTCAGTGTTAGCATCACTCCGGTTTGATCCCCGTGAGCTCATCTACTAGCTAAGGTTACGCTGAAATAGCCTCTCAAGGCTTAGATAGGAAAAAACGGTCATCATCTAGTTCAAGTTAATTGCAAAAATGAATAGTTCAGCGACTTTCTTAATACGTAATTTCGTAGGTACTAAATCTGATCAACGCTTTAATAAACACCTGAGGGTTAATCGTTTTAGAAATTAATCACACTAGAGGCAGCGTCGTTTGCACAGCGGGCGATGTCACCTTGCCGGATAGTGGACGATGAAAACATACGCAGGAAAATTTTGTCGAACAATACCCTAAATTATCATCCATTACAATCACCATTTGTAGTCTGGTTGTTGCTATTCGACGGGTTATGACAATTCGGTTGGATTATACGTCTCCATTACACTCCATATGTCGTAAACAACATTATATATATTAATGTAATCAGAATACTCAATGACGTATTCAAACAGCTGCCGACATTTTAGAAAAAATAATAATTAAAAAGTTACAATTAGACTTTGTTAGTCTTCATTTACGTAATAAAAAATAAATGTACTACATACATATATCCAATTAATTACTTTTACGTTTCGACTGATCGTTTTAGACAACAAACAAGCTCAAATCGCTTAGACTACAAACATTGGCAGTTGATGTCGTTTATATATTATTATTATCCGTTGGTGGTCGGAAAATATCAAACTTGAGATACGCCGATGATACTACCCTCTTGGCGTCAACCAGAGACGAAATCGAGGTGCTTCTTGACCGGCTGGAAATCACAGCGTTGGATTTTGGACTTGCGATCAATCGTGATAAGACCAAAATGATGATCGTAGATCGTGCTAACGTCAACCAACAGGAAGTCCAACATATAGCGGAATGCGAGGTAGTTAATAGCTATGTATGTCTAGGCTCCACTATCACCAACGGTGGAGGCTGCGAAGATGAGATCCGAAGACGTTGCGCCGTGACAAGATCCTCAGTTGAGAGGCTAACAAAGATTTGGAAAGACCGCAGAATAACCAAAAACACAAAAGTTCGGTTAATGAGATGCCTGGTCTTTCCAATATTTTTGTATGGAGCTAAGACGTGGACGCTGAGGATGCAAGACCGTCGTAAGATTTACGCACTGGAAATGTGGTGTTGGAGACGTCTCCTCAGAATTCCGTGGACCGCGCACCGTACCAACGTTTCGATCCTAAAGGAGCTCAACATCAAGGAGAGACTATCGTCAACAGTCCAAATACGAATCCTCAAGTTCTTCGAGCACATCACTCGTAATGGGGACTCCAATGAGCGGTTGGTGGTGCAAGGGAAAATCCAGGGGAAAAGATATCGCGGACGATCGCCAACATAATGGACCGACCTCATTAAATCTGTGACTCAGTCCAACATAAACGATTGCTCTCACTCTACGAAACACCGTGCCACATGGCGTCGCATCGCGAGAGCATCGGTATCGCAGGATCCGACTGATGCATGACCACGACCACTCTGTCAAGAGTGTACGAATAGGAAGTAAAATATATTATTATAAGCATCCATTAAGTAAGTACTTCTAAAAGATTCGCCACTAAAAATAAGGTATGAATGGCTTAATCATTTTCACTTTTGTTTAAAAATAAACAGAGTTAAAAGCATAGCTTTAAGAGGTTTTTTAATTCGAAGAACCTTTCTGAGAGGGTGAATTAAGTCGAATGTGTATGTGAGAAGAAATAGTTTTAACGTAAGAAACATCTAATTCAAAATTAAAAGTTTTTAAATTCACTTTCCCCAGAATATTTATTATCCCTGCGAATTACAGAGCGAAGTATTCAGTATAGTTTCGTACACGACTATAAATAATATCAGTTACATCCTCCTGTTGTTGTTATAGGTAATTTACCAACAGACGCCATCTGCTATAAAAAAAATCGGAGTTCATAAACAATCACAATGTTCTCGCTCACCCCCTATTAACCAAGTTTGATGACATATGATCGAAGCTCAAATTCTCTGCTACACTGCAAAAATATGCATAGGGTACTTATAGAACATAGACAATTCGTTTAGTCACCAGACGAAGGAAATAAGTTTGAATTTAAACTTTTAAATAATAGTTCCAACATGCAACCCCAAAAATCTACCCGTATTTTACAAATGGAAAGGTTTACGCCTTTATCAACGGGGTAGATTTCTGAACGCGTATAAATTTTATATTACAATTTTTTTTCTTTTTTTTTCATAAATACATTAATAGTGCTTCTGTGCTCTAGTTGGGCCAGGGGGATTTTACAAGACAGAAAACTAAAGACTCTGCTGAAGGATCTCTTCTAACCTAGAAGTGCCTCTCTAACATCCCATCTTCTTATTCTTCTTACCCTTATTCCACTATGTGGGATCGACGCAGTTTATTTTCTTTTTCCATTCAGGCATATTATCATACATAATCTCTGCACTCGCATTCTTCTCTCGCATATTCTCTTTCACAGAGTCCATCCAAGTCTTCTTCTTTCTCTTCAAGTGGTCACAATAATGTTAAACAATTTGCCGCCAATTCTTCTTCTTCCTTTCAAAGCCAGTACCAAGTCCTTTAAGCTGATAGTAAAAATTACCATCACGACTAAGCTAGTACGATCTATGTACATTATCTCAGTCCTAAAACGTGATTTATCAAACAATTTCAGCGTTAGATTTTATGATCAGATTTATAGTCGCCATCCACGCCACAAGATACTGGATTCATTATAAATTAATGAAACCTTTCCACGGATTTATTAATGGCTCCTCGTGTTGAGTTTCTGGATTAATCGAAAATTTTCGTAACTAGTTNTCATATAATATGAATTTAATTTACGTAGTTTCTTATCTTTCTCTTCAAGTGGCCAACATAACGTTAAACAATTTGCCAGCAATTCCTCTTCTTCCTATCAAAGCCAGAAACAAGTCCTTTAAGCCGATAATAAAAATTGCCATCAAGCCTAACTTAGCACGATCTATGTACATTATCTCAGTCCTAAAACGTGATTTATCAAACAATTTCAGCGTTAGATTTTATGATCAGATTTATAGTCGCCATCCACGCCACAAGATACTGGATTCATTATAAATTAATGAAACCTTTCCACGGATTTATTAATGGCTCCTCGTGTTGAGTTTCTGGATTAATCGAAAATTTTCGTAACTAGTTCGCATCGCTCAATAAAAATTGCATAAAAGATAAGTCTGTCAATAAGCAAGCTAATGGGGGTGATTCTAATGTAATTCTATACAGTTCATTTCTCATTTCAAAGTTATGCTGTAATAAAGAAACGTGAAATCTGAAGACACCACTTCCATGCACTCTCGCCCAAGCTTCCGATCCCGCCAGACTCAGAAACCCAGGGGGTTAAGGGTGTTACCATGGTCAAATCACAACCAGACACCCGGCTCACCACAAAAACGCCCAGCCAAAAGTCTAAAAACACCAAGCTTGAACACATTTTTCCCTACCTAATCGTTGGAAGCTTAAGTGGCCATTCCAACTACCCACGGACAGGTAGGTGAGCTCACGGGCTCAACCTGAGAGAATTTGCTAACACTAGCCCTAGCTAGAGCAGTGCTTCGCTGATTCTGCCACTGGATCGAAATTGCGATCCATGATGCCAAGTCTCAATCGTGGGATATAAAAACTGTCGCACCCATCAAATCGGAATGAATAACTGGTTCGCAGACATAATGGGTAGAACAGTAATAGCTAACTGTGCAACGAAGTAAGTAAATAGGTTTCGTTCACTTTAAACTAAGACTATATGCCTTTATCGTCTTCAGAGTCGGTGTCTTCAAGCCCTGTACTATTAGTAGGGCATTTTTGGTCGGTGTGATGTGTATTTCTACGATAATGAATAATTCTACTAAAAATAAAGGTTACAATTCAAATTTCAAAGCCACTTCTAAATGTAGCCTGCGGTGTGGTATCTATGGTTACGCCCCAGCCTTATTATATCTTCCAAACAGGTGCCTGTACACAAACCATGCAGATATTTTTGCAATAACAAATACGCCAAAAAATTAAAATGTTAATAAAATTACTTTTAGGACGTAAGCACATAATATATTAGTGTCAATGTTAGAATTAAGTTTTAGAGTAGAGTTTTAAAACTGGTCTAGTAATTCCTTAAGCCATTTACTGGCCTATGTCAGATATGTATTAGCTTCTCAACAATTATTCTTAATGCCTTTATTAAACTATTAAATTGAAATGAAAATTTATTTAACAAACCTATAATATTATATATGCATATAAAAGTCGATGTATATAATATGTATCCTATTTGAGACTCCAAAAGGGATGGGCCGATTTTGATAAAATTTTCAGGATACCTTCAGATTGGCCTAGGCGATGCTATATGCTAAATAATATGGCAACGACCGGATTCAGATCAAATCAAAGATCATACTGGGGCGTACATAAAAAAAAGTTTTTAAGATTTTTTTTTATTGCTTCGATGGATGGACAAGCTCACAGCCCACCCGATGTCAAGTGGTTACTGGAGCCCATAGACATCTACAACGTAAATGCGCCACCCACCTCGAGATACAAGTTCCAAGGTCTCAGTATAGTTACAGTAAGTTTTACTAAATAAACGTCACACTAATTTTGTATATTGTAATAATACCGTTATTTTTAAAACTAAATAATTGTTCTCTTCAATCTACACGAATTGGATCATATTCATAATATGAAAATATTTGAGTTCTAAAATTTCCTTCAAACATAATCGTTTGAAAAACATTATTTACCTTTCTCACTTGTCAACGTTCATATCGGGATGACACCTTGCTTATTTCAGATGTCACCTCTCTATCATCACTAGGACTTTAGAAAGAGAACAGAAACGAGGTGCTTGGAGGTTGAGAGGTCCTCAACCATGACGCCTTTGAATGATTAGCGCGGCAAGGAATTTTGAAGCTCAAGAGGATTTTAGTCCTTAACGTTTGCTGATAAAGTTCGTAATAATTTGAAGGCATGTTTTGAGACTAATTCCACTCGAAGCCGCTCCATTTTCCTAGTGTTTTAGACAGATACCCTGTTTACAATGAAACTGCCCGTAGCAAATATTGAATAATTTTTCAAGTGATTGGCTGAATGAATTGAATTTAATTCCGCAATGAATATTATTATTACACTTTGTTAAAAATCTTGTATCTTTGAAATTAGTACTGGTGGTAGGAGCTCCTGTGAGTTCGCACATGTAGGTACCACCACCCAGCCTATTTCTGCCGTGAAGCAGTATTGCGTTTCGGTTTGAAGGGTGGGACAGCCGTTGTAACTATACTGAGACCTTAGAACTTATATCTCAAGGTGGGTGGCGCATTTACATTGTGGATGTCTATGGGCTCCAGTAACCACTTAACACCAGGTGGGCTGTGAGCTCGCCTACCCATCTAAGCTATAAAAAAAAATTTAAGTTAATGCAAATATTATTAAATTAGTATTTAACTATATTATTGATGTTTTTTTTCGTGTAACAAAAATCAAACCCGAAAAAATTATAATTTGCGTTATTACTAGTGATCTTGTGAGTCCTCACGAATAGGTACCACCATCCTGCCTATTTTTACAGTGAAACAGTAATGCGTTTCGATTTGAACGCTGGGGCAGCCTTTCAACTGTAAAAACTAAGACTTAGAATTCATATCTGAAAGTGGGTGGAATTCGGATAACTCTTCAACATATCGAAGCCATGAAAAATACTGAAATAGGTTTTTTACAAACCTAAAACAAACTTACATAAAAGTTTAAGTACAAATTTATCATCAACCTTTTTTATTGTTATTGCATAGATAGATGGACAAGCTCACGGCCCACATGGTGTTAAGTGGTTACCGAAGCCCATAGACATCTACAACGTAAAACTCCGCCAACAACATTAAGATATGAGTCCTAAAGTATAGTTACATCTCTGAGATATGATCTTCAAAAATATGTGATGCAAGAAAATCTGCGCGGCTTACACTCCGGGCCTCTAATGGGAGGTCTAACGCGACACGAGAGAGCTCCTCAAGCGCTGCAGGGGCCGATAGAACCCTCGTGCAGACGTGTCCTCTTCACTGAATAGAGCGGTTCCGGGTACAGCTAAATTTAAATTGCTTTTGAATTTTTTGATCTTTAAATTTAATAACCGGGCTGTAATTTAAATACGTAAGTGAGTTTTGAATTTGGACTTCAGTGCACTGTGATTTGAATTAACAATATAATTGAATGTTCATTGCAGCGAGTCATTACTCAAGGTTGCTGGCGGTAATCACGTTGCGAGGTCTGTGTGTGTCTTTGTTTTTTGTGACTGATAAAACATTTTTTTTTTCTTAGATGGGTGGACGAGCTCTCAGCCCACCTGGTGTTAAGTGGTTACTGGAGCCCATAGACATCTACGACGTAAATGCGCCACCCACCTTGAGATATAAGTTCTAAAGTCTCAAGTATAGTTACAGCGGCTGCCCCACCCTTCAAACCGAAACGCATTACTGTTTCACGGCACAAATTGGCAGGGTGATATCTACCCGCGCGGACTCACAAGAGGTCCTACCACCAGTAGGTGATATGAATCTTCTTTGATATATTAGAGTAAAACATTTTTCTCACTAGTTTTTTAAACGAATGATCAACTCTTAGATCTTATGTTTAGTTATATCTGGACTATTATAAAGTGCGGCTCGGATTCGATTCCCGTATAGATAGTATCATTTTCGAAAACATTTGGTGTTCGATGTCTAGATGTTTTAAGACTTTTCTAGTTTGGTTTCTCAGTACCCTATCTGGGTCATACATCCAATTTTCGGATTCCGAAGGTGTAAAACTAAAAGTACAGATTTTCATAATTCCAACTTTACAATTCAACAATTGATTTATTGTTATTCCTAGTATATTATTATAAATGACACCTCATAGGACAATAAGATGAAGATTTACAAATAAACATTCGCAATAATTTAACCTTACTGGGTGGTTAATTGAGATTTTACTGGTGGTAGGACCACTTGTGAGTCCGCGCGGATAGGTACCACCGCCCTGCCTATTTCTGCGTTAAGCAGTAATGCGTTTCGGTTTGAAGGGTGGGGTAGCCGTTGTAACTATACTGAGACTTTAGAACTTGTATCTCAAGTTGGGTGGTGCGTCTACGTTGTAGATGTAACCTTCAGTAACCACTTAACACCATGTGGGCTGTGAGCTCGTCCAACCATCTAAGAAATAAAAAAATAAAAAATTTAAAGCTTTGGTGAGGATGGGGTGAGGAATCCTTATCTCTTTTTTTTCTTGGGCCGTCACCCTACCCCCTATGAGGTTCCCTCGGCTGGGTGGACGCGGGATGTATGCCACTCGAAGGCTGAAAATGGTAATAATAAAAATGCCACCCGTTAAATAATATGTAGTTCTTTTATGATGCACGCAAGTAATGACATCATAACTAGCTGTTTTTTCTTTAACGCGATCTTACTCTACTCTAAATGAGTGAGATGCAGTGGCTCTTAAGAGATCTCTCTCGGCTGACCTGGTCTTAGATTATCACAGTTAATGATAAACGGACAGCTTTTTCCAAATTGACATCCTCAATAACCGATAGGATTCATAACGTGAACGCAACCGCTTACTTTAAGACATGAATGGGAATTTTAGTTTTTTTTTTTATAACAGCTAAGAGGCAAACGAGCAAGACGGGTCACCTGATGGTAAGTGATTCACCGCCGCCCACGGTCACCAGCGACGCCAGTGCGTTGCCTACCCTTCAGATAAGAATATGCTCTTTTCTTGAATAACCCAATGTCGCAGTTGTTGGGGAAGACCGCTGATGGCAACGAATTCCAGAGATGCATTTAAATAACAGCTATTCCTTCTTGCAAAGCAAAACGCATGACTGCTTTGTAGCAGAAATAGGCAGGATGGTAACGGCTATCCGCGCAAGGTCGTAAAGCACCATTATGTGCCAATAACAGTTCTCTAAATCGTTCAAATGATAACGAAGAACACACGATGGCTTCCCAGCAGAAATAGCCGAGCGATTTAGATTCAAAATGAGGAAGAATCATCATCATTGAGCCTTCAATGTCCCACTTCTGATGGAGATTAACAAAGACAAGTGGGCTTTATTCTTAGATTTGTGGATGAACTTACGGCCAAACTGATCTTAAGTGGTTACCACAGTTTTTAGACATCGCAGTCCGAATACCGCCACCCCCTTGAGACTTAAGTCTAAGTCTTAATTGTTCACTAATTACACAAATTAGAATTTTTACCATTTTAATTTTGTTACATGACCTTATTCCTTCATTGTGAAAATAATTTGTGAACGTGTTGATTACGTATTGCAATTGAAAAGTTAGAACCTGTTTGCGGGATTTGACATCGGCACAGTCGCATCGGGCGTATGAGTACACTAGGAGTCCTTATTCTTTAGGCAGCGGGTATCTTAACAGTCGCATCGGGCATACGAGTATTTTAGAGGTCTTAACCTTTAGGCCAGAGTTGCTTCTAAAGCGTGCGTAGTGACTAACATCCCCGGCATTCCTAAGTCACCTATAAGCCCTAATCACCATTATCTTGCGAGCTACCATTAGGTGAGGTTAGGTTCACCTACCAAACAATTAAAATCGTATATAAAATTCACAGTGGCATAAAAAAGTGCCTAAAAATCTTTCCAAAGCGGCTTCCAAAACCGCCCCTTCCTCATTAAAACGAAGTCAGCTTTATTCAAGAGGCTATTTTCCAGTCAAGCACTCGGAAACGAATCAGTATAATAGCTTGTTTTGCTACAAAAGAACCTAAATTGAGCGTGGCGCCTGCGCGAATGTAGAATTCTATTTTATACGCCCGTGCCGTGGATGAAAAGCCGGGGTCAGGTTACCGGCGAATGGTTTTGAATCTGAGACAGTATCTACTGCTGACTGAATTTTTTAATTTTTTTATTGCTTATATGGGTGGACGAGCTCACAGCCCACCTGGTGTTAAGCGGTTACTGAAGCCCATAGACATCCAGAACGTAAATGCGCCACCCACCTTGAGATAAGTTCTAAGATCTCAGTATAGTTACAACGGCTGCCCCACCCTTCAAACCGAAACCCATTACTGCTTCACGGCAGAAATAGAGGGGGTGGTGGTACCTACCCGTGCGGACTCACAAAGGGTCCTACCATCAGTGAAGTGGAGAAGCGTTTTAATGCATCGCACGTGTATGTACCACCGCACTGCCTATCTAGTGGGAGTTAGTCCTACAGTTCAAATTGAAGTGATTGCCGTATCGGCCTTTTCACTTTCATCAAATGTGTCTTGATGGGTGGCAGTAATCACTGCAGATGGATCGTTGGCTTGTCTACTAAACCCTATGTCCATAAAAGCTATTTTGTTTTTGTTTTCGTACTTGTCAGTACACAAAGCTCTTGCAACCTTTGATACCACTCACTCAAATACTGTATCTTATAGTACTTGTGCACTCGAAATTCTATTTCTATTAAATATTCTGAGACAGGTTTAACCTATAAATAACAAATTGAAATTAGCTTTGCTCGGTTCGTTAATAAAAAATTCAACGATGTTATTTATTTTTTAAAATAAAAGGACACTTATTGCGGCATAACTATAATAGTTAGACATATGCTATTGCGACACTTTTTGTAAATAATAATGTGTTCTACAAAGTCGTAGTACATTATTTTATTCTATCATCAATAGTTTTCGCAGGGTACATACACGGTGTAAAAAATATTTTAGGTAATTTTTTTACACCTTGGGTTACATTATTGGAGTTTTAGTAAGGATCCCTATTTTTTTGCAAAAAAGAGTATTATTGCCTATATCACTCGGGAATAGTGTAGCTTCCAAACAGTGACAGAATTTTTCAAATCGGTTCAGTAGTTTCGGAGCGTATTGAATACAAACAAACAAAGAAATCTTTCCTCTTTATAATATTAGTATAGATCAAGGTGTCCATAGCATCCCTAACATTGACATTAACAACGTTATATACAACATGCTGTATTACTTATTAAAGTGACCTATCCTGAGAGATTGCACAAAGAGTCAAATATACGAGAATCGGAAAAAATAAGCATTCTGGTAAGTCACAAAAATGCATTAATTTGCTACTGAGTCACAAGAACTAAAATCTGATGTTGGAGCCTGGAAATATAAAATTAAATTTTCTGTGTAAATTTTTTGAACATAGAATTTTTTAGTGTAAAAATATCACAAAGTTAAGAATAAAAAATTCTTTTAAACACTAAATAAAATATCAAAGTGTAAGTGGAGGAGAGCCGTAAAAGTGTTTTTTTTTTTTAAACTAGTCTCAAATTAAACCTAGCAGGACGAGAGCGCAATTTTCCACGGGAGAACCTCTGAGCTTAGACCGCAAAACTTTCAGCTATAAAAGTAAAGTTATTGGATGTGGCATTTTACTGGATATAACAACTGTACAAATTGAGTGCTTCAATTAAATTGGACATTAATTCGTAGCCTATCGAACAAAATATCTGATGATGAATGATATGTATTTTTTTTTTATTGCTTAGATGGGTGGACGAGCTCACAGCCCACCTGGTGTTAAGTGGTTACTGGAGCCCATAGACATCCACAACGTAAATGCACCACCCACCTTGAGATATAAGTTCTAAGATCTCAGTATAGTTACAACGGCTGCCGTACCCTTCAAACCGAAACGCATTACTGCTTCACGGCAGAAAATAGGCAGGGCGGTGGTACCTACCCGAGCGGACCCACAAGAGGTCCTACCACCAGTATCTTTGTTTAAGGTTAGCTTTTATAGGAGTGCCAATTAGGAACATGCTTTTTTCTTGTTTTTGATGCACAGACAAACCTTTGGGCTACCTGATGATACTGTCTATCAGAGCTTATGGACATCATAACATGATTGTGGCAGAATTAGACAGAATACCCGTAACAGCTCGTTGTATACGAGTTCGCGATATGCTGTTAATAATTGAACAATCTACAAAGTGCCACATCCATTCCGACACGCACATACATCATACATCAAAGTAGCCATTACAGTGAGTTCTCGCAGTGAAATTGCTTTCTTTCGCGCACTTCATTTCCCGTGTAAATTTCATTTTTTACTCATTCACTCGCTTTGGGGGTGTTTATCCGTTGCCTTTGGAAAGGGTATTTATTTTGCATAGAACTTGTTTCTAATTTTAATGCGTACGTTTTTTTTATTCGTCATTATTCATAGTTATAGTCATTGTGATACAGGGTTCAGTGACCTTCGTGAATTTGAGGCCAATGACTCGCCAGTCAGGGTTCAAGATGGAGAAGAATGAAATGATTTTGATTCGGAAGTCAAAGTCCGCTTCTGGCCACCGAGTCAGGTCATTAGGGCAGCAAAAGAGACGGTGAAATTCACGGCCTGTGACGTAAGCTTATTTGAGAGCTACCATTAATCCCTTTTATAAGCTTTCATATCTACTATTTAAAATAAGAATACCGGATAAATCCAGTATACTTATCAAACGACTTTTTAGATTTTGTTCACGCAAAACAAAGCTTTGTGGTACACATACATACACGCAAAATAGATATTTTAATTTTCAAAATAAAACTCATTTTTAAACGCCATTTAAAATCTCATTCGAAACAGTAATGGAATATTTCAGTTACCGAGTACATACGAAAGTAATGACGACTTTAAAAGCAATTATTTTGTTGTTTTCATTTTCGTTTTAATTTCAAAAGGAGAGCAATCTAAGCGTAATTTAAAGAAATAAAAAAAAATACAATGCAGGTACATATATTATCCCCCCGGTGAAGGTCAAGGGGCGACCTGAGGGGGTGAGGCCGCGCGGCGCGCTACCAGCAGAGACGGCCGACGTTTCAGAGCCTTCGATTCGCCTCGAAGGCTCCGTCGGCTGGGGGTCCTTGGGGTGAGCCGCGCGTTGTAGTGTTGACCGCGGTAGCCTCCCTACCTCATCCGGGTTCTGACCTCGGAGGGGATCGGACGTCGGGTGTAAGAGTGCAGGGGAGTCGTTTAGTGGGTGGGTCCTAAAATCCTTGGCCCGCGGTCTGCTCACAACACCATGCAGACCGTTGAGTCTCACATACCCCGCGCGCCCCTTTTGCACGGGGACCTCGTAGGAGGTTCGGCCCTCTACCCGAAANTACTGTCTGACACGGAATGCCACGACTCTGTCCACGTACCGCCATTTTATACTGTGGCGTTACGGAGTCTACCCTTCGTTTTGTGATATTTATCAAAACAACATTTCATCATTTAAAATAATAATCAAAACCACCGTCTTAATATTACTAAAGTCGTTATCCACGACAACTAAAAGTCGTTATCCACGACATATATATATATATTTATATACATACACATACACGCACATACACATATATATAAAAAGAAAAGGAACAGGTGTAATGATTTTTACCATAGGCACGTGTTTAGGGTTACTTAATGCATTTCAGAAACTCCTCCGAAAAAGAGTAGGACCAATTAAGCAGTTCTTTTGTTAACTTTCTTGTAACTTCTTCGTAATTTAGGTTAAGAATTAATTTAATAGATTAATTTTTGTTAATTTTAATGCGTACGTTTTTTTTTTATTCGTCATTATTCATAGTTATAGTCATTGTGATACGGGGTTTAGTGACCTTCGTGAATTTGAGGTCAATGACTGGCGAGAAAGGGTTCAAGATCGAGAAAAATGAAATGATTTTGATTCGGAAGTCAAAGTCCGCTTCTGGCCACCGAGTCAGGTGATTAGGGCAGTATAAAGACACGGTGGAATTCACGGCCTGTGACGTATGCTTATTTGAGAGCTTTTTTTTTTTTTTATTGCCATGTAGGCAGACGGGCATACGGCCCACCTGATGGTGAGTGGCTACCGTCGCCCATGGACTTCAGCAATGCCAGGGGCAGAGCCAAGCCGCTGCCTACCAAAGCTACCATTAATCCTTAAAAACTTTGTATTAACGTAATTTAATTAACTTGACATTGTATTAACGTTTCTTCTTTTTGATATGACATGTAATTTTTAGACATTTTTATTAATACTTCAACAAATAGTACTTTTTTTTATTTATTATTATTATTATTGTATTCCATTTTCGAGTCGATGAATTGCCAATGCTATGTACGCCATTGTTGTCACATGCATCAGGCCATAAATTAAATTGTTTAAATTTATTTTCAATGTTAGATGTTTGTGATGTGGCAGTGCTATTTAAATAAATAAATAAAAAACTTTCTTATCGACTATTTAAAATAAGAATGTCGGATAAATCCAGTATATTTATCAAACGACTTTTTAGATTTTTTTCACGCAAAAGAAAGCCTTGAGGTACACATACATACACACAAAGTAGATATTTTAATTTTCTAAATAAAACTCATTTTTAAACCCTATTTAAAATCTCATTCGAAACAGTAATGGAATATTTCAGTTACCGAGTACATACGAAAGTAATGTTTGAACGACTTTAAAAGCAATTATTTTGCTGTTTTCATTTTCATTTTAATTCCAAAAGGAGAGCAAATCTAAGCGTAATTTAAAGAAAGAAAAAAAATACAATGCAGGTACATATATTATATGCTTTTTTTTTTGCTTAGATGGGTGGACGAGCTCACAGCTCACCTGGTGTTAAGTAGTTACTGGAGCCAATAGACATCTACAACGTAAATGCGCCACCCACCTTGAGATATAAGTTCTAAGGTCTCAGTATAGTTACAACGGCTGCCTCACCCTTCGAACCGAAACGCATTACTGCTTCACGGCGGAAATAGGCGGGGCGGTGGTACCTACCCGTGCGGACTCCCAAGAGGTCCTACCACCAGTGATTACGCAAATTATAATTTTGAGTTTGGTTTGCGATTGGTTTAATTAAATTTTGCAAATACAAAAATAATCTTTATGTTTTACCGATGGTTTAGAAAATGAAGCTCTAAAAACTGGTTCTTCTTTGTTAGTATATCCTCCTACTTACTAATTTAACAAACTCTATACTGGGGAAGTGTCAGAACAATGGAAGAGGTTTCACAAAGAGGAATGACTCCACAAAACACAAACATGCAAAATTTATGCAAAATTGATATTTTGATGTTTTAGTTCATCGAAAAAAAAAGTATTGTTGCTTGTTATCTGTTTGACATTTAGTGAGATTGCCATTGTTTATACAGTTGAACTTTCGATCTTATGCCTCAAAAGAAGTGCCAGCATGTCTCAAGATAAGTTCCGTGATGTTGTCACTTCTATAGGCTCCGAAAACCACGTAGTACCAGCTGAGCATACCTACAACCATACAGCAGTAACAAAATAACAAAAAGCTAACTCTCTCCCCAAGTTTATTTCTGTACGACTATATTATTCCATTAAAAGTTCTCGGTCAAAATGTGCCATTACATCTAAAACGATTTGCTTACGCGTTATGCCGGAATTACGTTAATGGCCACAAAAAAAATCCGTTGAGCACGAGACCGACTTTATTGCTCATGATTTAGTGATTAGAATGGAATGTTCGTCGTGGACTGGGAATTATTTTCTGAACGAAAATAGTTAAGTCGTAAATTTCCGGCTATGGAATGAGCTCCCCTCCACGGTGTTAAGATGGGTAGGCAGCGGCTTGGCTCTGCCCCTGGCATTGCTGAAGTCCATGGGCGACGGCAACCACTCACCATCAGGTGGACCGTATGCTAGTCTGCTCAAAAGGGCAATAAAAAAAAATGAAAAAAAAAATTGTAATCGATATGGTATCAAATTAACGACAAAGCTAAAGTACTTTTTTTCCCCCTACCTGTTCGCTGGTAGCCTAAGGGGCTATTCCAGTTATGCCCAATGGTAGGTGAGCTTACTGGCTCAACTTAAGAGAGCTTGCTAACACTAGCCCTAGCAAGAGCAGTGCTTCGCAGAATCTACCACCGGATCGGAATCGCGACCCACTGAGAAGATCCGGCGAGAAACTTAGGGAGCTGACTAAAATACCTCCTAGCCTCGCTCGGAGGGAGGACACAGTACTGGGGACTCAACGCAATTCATTTATGGACCCATTTATACCTTAATAAGTGTAAGAAAATATTTGAACCTCAACCTATTAAGAAACCATTGTAGCATCAAACAATGCGACAATACGTAGGCTTAAATCTCACAAGCATATTATGTCAAATTTTGTAATTTTTTTTATATTGTTAAGTGGTTACCGGAGCGGTTATGGTTGCCTGATTTGAAGTGGTTATCGGAACCCATTGATATCTACAATGTAAATGCGCCCATCTACCTTGAGATATGAGTTCTTAATGTCTCAGCTTTTACATTAACAACGGCTGTCCCACCCTTCAAACCGAAACGCATTACTGCTTCACCTAATTAGTGTTTTTTTAAAACTTAGACAGGTGGACGAGGTAATGGTCGACCTGGAATTAAACAGCATACTCGAGCCCTCGGACATCAACAAAATAACCAAATGCCGAATTTTAACTCTCAGTTTTACAATAAAACCGCTGCAACACCCTTCAAACCGCATTACTGCTTCACGGCAGAAATAGGCGGGGTGATGGTACCTACCTGTGCGGACTCGCAAGACATAGGACGTCCACCACCTCCAGCAGTTCTTTACGCCAATTTAATTTTTCGCGTTTTATTATTATTTACACGATATTATTCCTTCACCTTGGAAGTCAATCGAGAAAATTTGATAAGTACGTATTTGATTAGAGAAATTGGTATCTCTCGCAGTCACAGTGCTCGATACAAATACACCGGACGTTATATCTCATATACTATAATTGTCATGTTGTATTTGTTATTTTAGTTATGTGTTATTTGTTCTACACACACTTATCACTTTTTATTATTATTCTCATTATCCTCTCGCAGGTCTGCTAGAAGAGATTTCTTAAAGAAATAAGCAGTGCCTTTATACACAATTTACGTATTACTCTGTACTATGCCTTTTTTTCTGTGTGTACATAAATAAATAAATAAATATCTTTTAGGCCAAAACGACTTCATAGTTCAAGAATGCTCACTCACGTAGCATTTCGTTCCAAAAACACTGGTATTAAACCGTATTGTGAGCATACACGCAAATCTATGGCGAAGCAGTTATTCGTCCCAGTTTGAAGGGTGGGAAAGCAATTATACAATACAACTTGGACCTCTTCTCTCAATGTATGCAGCAGCATCCATGTTGTCATCTCAATGGACATCACATTGCGGTAACAGCTGAACATCAACTTAGTGTGCAGATTTATTCATCTTCCACAATAAAATAAAAACATTAAGCTTTTTCACATCTGTCTCTGTACAAAGGTTTGAATAATTTCTTTGTCAACATGTTTTTTTTTTGTTAAACTTCAGGTCACAAAGTACGTATATGTTTGGGTAATGTATAGATATGTATTTAACTTACGGTCAGGAATCAACCAACACGCGGTGTCCTCCATTAATTACAGGAAACACACAAAGATGTAGCTGCTGACTAGATTCGGCAGTTCTTATTTTAATAATACTATTGATTTGTTTTTCTTCGAGTCGAACTTCTAAGATTGAGTTGTGGTAGTTGAGTAGGAGTGACGTGGCTCATGAAGATTTTACTGGTTTGTGTAGGTTTTCGAAACTAAAAAAAGCAAACTACGTATAATATTTTCTCGACAGGTTTTAATTTCGCTTTTGAAGTTTTTTTTTTCGTCTTTCGTAAACGTTAAAATAGAAGTTATTGATGGTCGAGGTCATCATTTACAATCTAGAACAAATATTCGATGAATATAACCGATGAAAGCCAGGCATTTTTCGAATATTAATGTGGAGGTAACTGATATTTAACACATGAGAATACTGCAGCTTATGACGTCACCGTAACTAAAGTACCCTTGAGAGAAATCCTTCTCCACCTCTACTGTAGGTGCCACCACCCCGCTTGTTTCTGCCGTGAAATAGTAATGCGATTCTGTTTGAAGGGTGAGGCAGTCGTAACTATACTGAGACCTTAGAACTTATATCTCGAGGTGGGTAGCGCATTTACGTTGTAGATGTCTATGGGCTCCAGTAACCACTTAACATCAGGTGGGATGTGAGCTCGTCCACCCATCTAAGCAATAAAAAAAAAACTTCGACCGGACAAACGCATCGGGTATCAATAATCAGGATTAAAATAAAAATATTTAATCTAAGTACACAAAATGATTTGTCATATGAAAATTGTATTACATTTCATCTTATTTATCAAAGCCACATCTAGTATCTGTAACTCCGATGTCTGCGGGGTACCGTAATGAACTTTTTAAATTAGAAAGGGTCCAGTACCGCGTATTATTCAGGCCCACACGACCCACACCTACGAGAATGTAATTTAATTACAACATCCGGTTTGACATTCAAAGCTTTCTGTTGAGAACCATCGTATAGGTGATTTGACTTTGTACAAAAAATTCGGAGTGAGCTTTCGAATGTGACTTTCATTTAATATGTGAATGGTTATTTTCAAGTAGTCAAGAACTAAGCGTTATCATCGTTATATAATTTCATAATATTTTCATTGTAATCAATATTTTCCCGCTTATGGTATTAACGAGTGAACGAACTACCGACTCTCTATTTTAAGTACTCACGGGAGTCCATAGACATCACCTACGTAAATACTGACCCTTTGAGATGTGAGATCGAAGTCACAATTGTATATAATCTGTCTCACCACAAAATTATTATTACAATGGTCATATTTGTATATCTATAGATGCATTTATGCAATGCATGCATTTATATATTATTATGTATATTTGTGTGTATATTTAAATAATTATTTAATCGATAGGCAGAGCGCGTGTAATTTGTTTCCAAATGATTATTGTCCGCCTAGTGGTTATCTACAAGAGATCGTTCTTAGCGATAAGACCGCTAATTGTATTTTTTGTATTTCATGCTTTGCTTTGTTTATTTATTCTCTGTACAATAAAGAATAATCTCTCTCTCTTTCTGTCTCTATCTCTATCTCTCTCTCTCTCTCTCTCCCTCACCCTTCAAACCATCTATGATCGTTTTACGTCATCAACGAATAAAACCATATTAATTGCCTCCAAGTGACACTATAATTGCTGCGCTACAGTACAAGTGATTTACAGCCACGTTTCAACGGTTTCTGATTGATGACATCACGACTAATGTCATATTAGTAGTGTGTGACAAGATTAATGCCGACGCGAGACAAGATACGAGACGCGTGTACCTACTCGGTATAGAGATAGACGGTATAGGTATAGAAATATAAGTATATAGAGACTTGATAACAGTTTGCAATTTTCTGCGTAGCTTAAGGTCAGTGTGCTTAGTGCGAGCTTTTTAACGTTCTCGATAGCGTAAAAGTTAACTTAGTATGGAGTTGGAATGTTTACCTACGTTTGCCGGTAGGGGCGACTGTTCCAACTGCATACGACTTTGATTTGATTTATTATTATGTTATCAAATTTACAGGGACGGTTTAAAACAATTTAATACACTCAAAATGTGCGTGAGCGTGTGCGTGTGTGGACGTGTGTATGTGGGTGTGTATCACGGTCAAGGGAAATTATGTCAGTGTGTGCAACGTTTGAAAAATGTGAGCCAAGAAATCATTAGCAGTTGGTGGTAAGTCAGTATTTCTGACAAAACTCTTAAATTAAATCATAGATTCACTATTGGACACGATAGATTGTATAGCAGTCAGACAACAACAACGGAGTTGTATGGAGAGTATTTAATCTTTGTTGCGTGATTGTTTCCGGGGGATTCAATCCCGATTCTGCAGGATAGCCGTCGGAGCACCATGGCTCCTGAGGAACGTGGATCTCCACGATGACCTGGAGCTCGACTCTGTCAATAAGCATCTACAGTTGGCATCGCTGCGCCACTTTAAGAAGGCGGCACCACATGAAAACCCTCTTGTCGCGGCCGCTGGAAACTACATACCCGACCCTGTAGACCGAATGGTAAACCGTCGACGTCGCCCAAAGCAGACGTCGCCCAAAGCACGTTATTACGGATCCTCCTGATCCATTAACGGTGCTTTTAGGCACCACAAGCACCGGTCACCGTCCTCGTCGAACCCGTCGCTTGCGACGAAGGGCTCGATGTGTAAATAAACCCATAGACACAGCCCACTGAGTTTTTTGGCGCATCTTCTCAGTAGATCGCGTTTCCGATCCGGTGGTAGATTCTGCGGAGCACTGCTCTTGCTAGGGCAGTGTTAGCATCACTCCCTGTTTGAGCCCCGTGAGCTCACCTACACGTTAGGGCTAAGCTGAAATAGCCTCTCAAGGCTATCAGCATAGGTAGGAAAAAAATTGTTGCGAGGTAGGTTAGATTTACAATTGGATCCGGCGGCACTGCGATTCGATTTTGGGATCTTTTTTGCCGAGAACAGCACCCTTTTTGCCATGCCTGAATTGAACTTTAAAATATTTTGTTTTGAAGACTCAAATTCGCGTGCGTTCCTTTTATTGTCCTACCGAGAAACGTTGACACTTCATAGTTTTCCTGGTCACGTTCACATCCAGCTACAACGTAAAAGCTTTTTTTAATAGGTTGCGGAAAAAGTTTCTTCGCATTTTTTAAGAAAATTCACAACATTTTTTAATATAGTTTATTGACATTTAACTAAAGTATGTAGGTACCATTTTGTTCGATAACTTTTTGCCATCTTGTAGGTAGCGACATGATGCCATTGCTATAGAAATTTTGGGGCTTCTGATCAAAATACCGCGACAATTGGATTTGGCAGTCCTCTCGTGCTGTTAACCTGACACTGCCTTAAAAATTCTGAAGATACCGAAACAGGTGGAAATCTGAAGGCGCAAGGTCAGGACTATACGGCGGATGCATTAACACCTCCCACACATTATTTGTGCTTACAGAATCTCAGATCTGTGGACGCTGAACAAACAAATCTATATATATAAAAATGAATTGCTGTTCGTTAGTCTCGCTAAAACTCGAGAACGGCTGGACCGATTTGGCTAATTTTGGCCTTAAACTATTTGTGGAAGTCCAGGGAAGGTTTAAAAGGTAGATAAATATGAAAATGCTTGGAATTAAATAAAAACAAAATTTTTGTTTTTCCTTTGATGTGAGTAGTGTATGTTTGTAATATTGAAATAACCTCTTTTTACTACATGCATATGAATATATATACGGCACGTACACCAAAATAACATTTTTTACAATTTTTGTCTGTCTGTCAGTCTGTTGTTTGTTCCGGCTAATCTCTGGAACGGCTGGACCGATTTTGACGGGACTTTCACTGAGAGGTAGCTGATGATATAAGGAGTAACTTAGTCTATTTTTTTTATACTAGCTTCGCCCCGCGGTGTCACCCGCAGTTATTCTCGTACCGCGCGCAACATGGCGGGACTCGCCTTTCAATAATAAAATTTAATGTTTCCGAAGCGAAGCGAGGGCGGGTCGCTAGTCGATAATAAATAGTAACACACCGAATTGCATCCAACTTTGTGTAGTTTACAATAGATGTGCAAGTCGTGAAGTTGCGGGTCTGCTATTACAACGCGAAATGTTCGGGACTGCTTCCGAAGTGTTGCACAAAAGTTCGACTACAGGTTGACGTTTTGTCGAAACTTAAATTTCGAGCTTAACGAAAGCGCTTCACGTGCTTTGAAGCTTTATTTACAGTCAGAATAGTATAGTTGAATGTGAATTGGAATCGTTGTTTGGACGAAATATTGTGAACAGTTTTATAATCATTTTTTTTTATTGCTTAGATGGGTGGATGAGCTCACAGCCCACCTGGTGTTAAGTGGTTACTGGAGCCCATAGACACCACCCACCTTGAGATAAGTTCTAAGGTCTCAAGTATAGTCACAACGGCTGCCTCACCCTTCAAACCGAAACGCATTACTGCTTCATGGCAGAAATAGGCGGGGTGGTGGTACCTACCCGCGTGGACTCACAAAAGGTCCTACCACCAGTAATCATAGTTATGTAATAGGAGTTTTAGATTAGTAGTTATGTTGTAAGTCCGTGTTTGTATATCGTCCTATTTATTTACCTATTTCTCTCTCAAAGGAATTATGTCAGGTTGGAAGACTAAGACAGTCTTGATCTATGTCTTCCTGTCACCAAATTGGTAGCCGCATTCTTATGTGTTCTTATCAATGGGCTCAGAAAATAATCTGATAACATTGCAGCTTAGTGATTTTCAAGACTCAGCGAACCACTGCTCTTGCTAGGGCAGATATTAGCAATCCTCTTAGAACACCATGAGCTCGCCCAACATCTAAGGTGAAGCTAGATTACGCCCTTGAGGACACCGGCAGATAGGAGGGCAACAAAAACTCACATACTGTTACAAAAAAAAAATCCATATAGAAATTGAAACTCCATTACGTGTCTCGGGTTTTCAATAAACTAAATATACAAAAGGGATGCTGTCACTTTTGTTAGTATAAATTTGAGCATCGCTGAGTCTTCGACCACGAGTTTCTAGGGTTGAGTTGCTGACGTTTACGGCATGATGTCTATGGACTATTGAAATGTATTATTGCTAGGTCAGCTGTGATCTCGTCAGCGAGCGCGGTACAGTTAAAATTAAACATACCAGCTTCTTCTGATTTTGCCACTCAGATTATTATTGTGTCAGATTTGATATTCATTGAATAAAATTATCCAAACGACTTACCGTCTTTACGTTCTAAAAATAGAAACTAAATTCGGTTGAAATGTATTCTGAGTAGGTACACCACAACAAGGCTATTGTGCCGAACCCTCGCCACAACATAAAGGAGTTGAACATGAAAAGACATGCTTCCCCGTCCCTTGAATCGGAAAAATTAAAAAGGCAACGATTACGCGCCATTAATATTACAAGTTCCGCATTGTAGGGTTGCTAGATTAAAAAATGCGGAATTTCAGATTCGTTTAGTTACAGTAGCAACAACTTTGAGTCTATAAGCTATGATATCGATAGCAAATATTTATCAGCTTCTGGCCTGACAGACAGATGACAACGAGAACAAAATTTACACTACTCTGGCTAAATGGAGATAAATCATTTAATTAATATAGCAATAACGATAAAGGGAACTAGATCTCATATGTATCTAAAATATATTAAAATTAACTGAATCATTAAAATTCTACCATCATCTGACCCGAGCGACACCTTTGGCAACCCTGTAACAGTCGACGTCATGTCAAATATCTGATGATTAACGAGGCAACATTGTTTGCTCGCTGTTATTGTTGCCAGCTTGCCTACAATGGCTTACATTAAAAACCGTTGGGACAACAAAATTTTTCGTAGGATTTTTTTAATATCCCCTCCCCCCGGAATCCGGGCATCTCTTGTCACTTCTACTTTGGCGGCAAAATGGGATAGATATAAGCAAATATTTGCGTTCATTTTTCCATGTTTTGGGGCCATTAAAAAATCTACTTTAAAAAAATAAACATTTTGTACATTCGTTTTCTACGTAGAGCTGTAATAAAATGGATGGATGGAGTGTGTGAATGACGATATAATATATGTCGGAGAAGCTATAATTATTAAAAACATCGTCAGACATCGTAGGGGCAAATAGGGTGATCGAGCTAATAGAAATATTGAGTACACCAATCACGTTTGTTGTCTTAGAACAATTTAGAAATCTTCTCTTATCGTTAGCAAATGAAAACGAATGACATTTCTTAGGACGGAGACACCGCTCTTCAAGAGGGCTGGTTGGTAAGTGTGATGGCGTCTACGCGCCTCCATCGGCTAGGCTCTGTCGTAGCACGAAGTTAGCCGAGTTCCGACGATACCGCAATCGTGCTGCCATCTCTCGGGAATCGTGCTGCGTTTCGTTTAGCTACCAAACTCTTGACCGTCTCCGACATAATAATCTATAATATGTAATTCTTATAGAAGTTTATAGTTAAAAAAAAAGATTTTTCTGATATAGATTGACTGAACTCTCTGTCATTGAGAAAAAAAAAGTTCAGTTTTATTTAATTCTAGAATACTGTATAAAATAATTGTGGAAAACAAAAACTTTAAATGTTGTTTTCTAAATATTGTACAGAAAATGCAATTAAGTCTTTTATTATTTTTTAACCACTTTTAGAAGATAAGAGAAGAAGGGTTCTCCGGGCCTCGGGGCAAACCCCTCTGCCCGGGCAGAGGCTCCCTGCCACACAGGGCAGGGGTGAAGTGGGTCCAGGGTGAGAGGGGAGAGCGCTTGCAGCGTGTACGGCTGCAATTTACATCTATATATACATATACATGTAGAATTAGAGATGGCAGTGCATAAAATAAAATGTATACTGTTCCAAAATCTTGTGTTAAAATAATAATTAAGAATTAACACTTTTATTACGTCTTGCTCATTTTTCAACCATCTTCCTTTTCTCTGTCATTTTATCTGTCAATCTCTTCTCCCTTTCTTACCGTTTTCTCTCGCTCACATCATAACGCTCCGTTCCACACTCTTTTCATACGTTCCGTTCTTACCTATCCTACATACATAATACGATTGAGTAACTCCAGGAGTGACACCGGGCGGCAGGACCCTCCGGCCTCATGCTGTCCTCTGCGATTTTTTTAAATTCTATTTCATTACTATACTCTCTACTCTCCTGCTACTCTCCTGCTCTAACAACAATAATGACTATGCTAGTATAATACAATGCGAACGTTGCCTACTCTCCAATCACCTTAGTAGCTTTTATTACTCGGTTACGATTCCTTTACGCCGACTTTACGGAGACTTTTTTTTTATTGCTTAGATGTGTAGACGAGCTCACAGCCCACCTGGTGTTAAGTGGTTACTGGAGCCCATAGACATCTACAGCGTAAATGCGCCACACACCTTGAGATATAAGTTCTAAGGTCTCAGTATAGTTACAACGGCTGCCCCACCCTTCAAACCGAAACGCATTATTGCTACACGGCAGAAATAGGCGGGGCGGTGGTACCTACCCGTGCGGACTCACAAGAGGTCCTACCACCAGTAAACTTGTACAGACAGACAGACTTGTACTATCGATTCGACACGGCCAATATTAGTCGCCTAAACAATGGCCCAATTAATTCAAATACATACTTCGTGTGTCGCACAAAGAACTGACTATACTAGTTGAACACTACACGCTCAGCAACCGGTGAACTTTCAGAACCAAACTAGACGCCGGCAACCAAAATATGATATTGGAAACTTTAATAGACCAGGGAGTCGATTAGATAGGGCACGCATTTTTGAAGTGAAACTTCTTTAGGCGCATGAGGGTAAAATTTTTACAGATGTAACGCCACGCAGGTATGCAACGGAAGTGTCGAAAAATTTTAATATAGCGCCATCTATGATATTTTTTAATACTAACGTACGTATGATACCTCTTGTAGTGAGTTTCACTTTAGGATTATACGTGACGTTAAAATATCGATTCACAGAGGGCGCTACCTCATACTATAAAAGATGATTTACAATTATTTACTAATGACAAAATTTTACATAGTAATATACTTAGACATTTAAGATAATTGTATTTTAATTTTTGAAGGTTTCACTTCTAACACGTGTGAATTGCACACATGTTTCTTTTTTTTTTGGTCCGGTAAACGACTGTTGGCACTCGTAACGACATCTCTGGACAAGATGAACTGTGTGATTGTAAATTACTTCGAAGAGCGAGATTTAAATGTATCTCATAACGATTGTTTAAATTTAACTTTCTGTAGACATAAACTGGTAAATTACATTATTAGTTTGTTTATAAACGTTTATTGTCATTTTCTTATAATCAGTTAAATAAAAATTAAGCTTTTTTTTTCTAAGATTGCTCTTGCCAGGCAGCAGTAATGATTTGAAGCTGCAAAGAGACATTGTAACATAGAACTGAGTTAGAACTGATAACTCAAGGTGGGTGACAGAATTTACATTGTTGAAATCTCTAAATTCCGGTAACCACTCAACTCCTCCGTGAGTTCGTTAATTTGTTTACACAATAAAAAATAAGTAATCATAGTATCAAGTAAAAATTCGGTAAATTCAAAGGTTCAGTCGCGTATGTTATTTTTAATAGATTTTTTGTCACTTCTCAAAGATCATATACCCTATGTGACGTATGCTAAGTGACGGAAGTTAATAAACTTGGCCTGCAGATTTTGCGCTCGACTTAGTAAATGAACGGCAGCACTTATAGTTGGTGTTCCATTGACCGTTGCTTGTCCGGTATTGCTTTTTGTTCAAATACAATTAATAATGGTACGTATTTCGTTATTGATAATGTTCAAATTGAATATTTGAGATAAATTTCAGGTTTTAAATGAAAGGATGTTAATGATGACTCTGGATCCAACTATATAATGGGAAGACACGGCTGTATGACTTTGACAGTGGTAATATCCTTGCATGAGTCGACTATTATCAAAGGCGGCAATCTGACTTTTGGACAATGATTGGTAAATCAGAAAAACGAATTATTGACTTTGTATTCCATTGGCAGTCACAAAACTCTTCGGAACGACATCTTAGATAAATAACAGGTTAACTATTAACCTTTATTTAATGCAGGTTTTGAACCGTATTCTTTGAAGGAGACGATTATATNCCTATGCCGTGAAAACGGCAATCGGCGGGGAAAAGGAAAGGAACCCGCTCGGGCTGTATAGTGCTACAGCAGGCAGAATCGCGAGCGGGGGTCTAGTCTTGAAAAAGACTGTTGTTTTGGGAAGGGTTAGGAAATCGCTAGCCTGTGATAGTGCCACAGGAAGCCTGATCGTAGCGATTGGTTTTGTCTTGAAAAAGACAGTTGGTAAAGGGTGGGTTCGCGGTTACAATACTTTAGCGCACAAAAATGGACTTCCGAGACGCAAATCGCAAGCGACGGATCGGAACGTCCGCACTACCGAATTGTAAGCACGATGTATTCACGGTCACTACACTGTCGAGCACAACTGTGAGTTCAGAGACGCAGCTCGCAAGCGGGCCACGGATCGGAAAGCACGTCCGCGCACGACCGAGTCGTGAGCGAGAATGAATCACCGTTGCTTGTCCGGTATTGCTTTTTGTTCAAATACAATTAATAATGGTACGTATTTCGTTATTGATAATGTTCGAATTGAATATTTGAGATAAATTTCAGATTTTAAATGAAAGGATGTTAATGATGACTCTGGATCCAACTATATAATGGGAAGACACGGCTGTATGACTTTGGCAGTGGTAATATCCTTGCATACCCTTGATAAACCAGTTGTATAATAGGGTACAGGAGGTACTGGTGAGGGATATTTCCCCTAGCCTCTTTAAGCCGTGAAGCAATGGCGGGCCCTTATTCGAAGAGTGGAATTGACATTCTTCTTCTTTCTTTCCTATTACCCTCTGCTGTAGGGCTCGAATCAAATCCTTCCATTTACATCGGTCTTGGGCAGTCTGCTCTAGCTCCTCCCACGTCATGCCCAAGACGCCTAACTCCTCACCGAGCGACGCCAACTTGATGATGTGGTATCGGCTATGTGGTAAGCGGAAGAAGCGAATTGAGAATTTTAAAGTGTTTGTGAAGCCTTTTAATTGCTCTGAGTGCTTTTACAATGTTAATTTGTAATTCGGTGGAATTTTATTTATCCCGAACTCCAGCGCATAACAATATTTTAATTGAACTTCACTGAAGTTTACTCCATTCAAATAACTGAAGATTTTTTTTGTTATGATATTTTTTCCTTAAACTTTAAATGGCTCTCCTGTATTGCAAAAATGTCACTTAAACTAAATAATACTCCTCGATATAAAACTCATATTTTTTATACTTCAAAATTTAGCAAAATAAACAACAATTTTGAGATTAAGAAATTAGTTTTTCTTCACTCTTGAACGAAAGATACTGAGACCACGAAAATTGTAAAACATTCCTTTTAGGACTATTGCACTACGAATATCCAAGAATTTCAGCTCAGAAAAAAAAACTATTTACAATTTGGAACTGGTATTACTTTTTCATCTCGCTACTACTTACCGCGTCGTCTTCATGAAAATATATACACACTTTTCCTTTGCAAATGTTTGCTCACTCGCAGAAGTAATTTGTAGCTTTGATAAAAAAAAACGTTGTGAATAACTTTGAAGTTCTGTAAAGAAGATGCTTCAGGTGATGACTGGAGAAATTTACTATTACTATTATAATTTACTATTTGTTTGCCTAATAGGCAAGTAGGTCTCCCGAATCGAATTAAGCCTCTTTGTTTAGTTATTAAGCCCTACTTGGAGGACAGATCGGTCACGTGTACCGGAAACGGTGGGGTCGTGCGCGGTGTTCCACAGGGGTCGGTACTCGGCCCTCTTTTGTGGAATATCGGGTATGACTGGGTGCTGAGGGGTGCCCTCCTCCTCGGCGTAAACGTAATCTGTTACGCAGACGATACGCTGGTCGTGGCCAATGGCCTTATACGGTGCGCCCGTGTGGGGCCAGTCCCTGACCGTGAGAGTAGCGAAGTTGCAGCAACGGCCGCAACGCACCATCGCGGTCAGGGTCATCCGTGGTTATCGCACCATCTCTTTCGAGCGGGGGCCAGGGAGGCGGATCCCACCCAAGCCCTGGCCCTCTAAGTGTTTCGGGTCCCCCTCATATGTCAGTCTGGGGCCCAGCGAAGGGGGCCTAAGAAAACGACGTGCTGCTCTGCATGCGTTTTACGCAAGAGCATCCGGGTGATGGTTGGCCGGCTATCCTCGACCCACGCTGGTTCTGACCAAGTGGGGTATTTCGTAGGATAACTCATTCAAACCGGCGCCATCTAGGCGGGCTTCGGACAGCTTGCCGACCGAGAGGGCTGGCCCGGCGTCCCGAGGGGGAGAGTGATCGGAGAGATGTGCTCCGCATTAAACGCTTCACTCTCCCCCCTTTGCCTTTTCATGGGTTCTGTCTCATGCGAGGCTTGGATGTGGGTTGTTGAGAGACAGGAGGTTTTAGTCAGTTCGACTACGACATACCCCGCCCGCCATTCCCAGTGGGAGTCCGGCGATTTCCTCCTGACCAAAAAAAAGCCCAGCCATGTCCTCCATTGTATAGTGGTAATTGAGTCAGTACCAAATTGCAATAGTTAGCGGCCCTGACTGCTGCGCCTAGGGTCACAGGTTTGATTCCCACATCAGGCAAACATTCGTGTAATGAACAGGTTTGTTTGCTCTTTGTCTGGATGTTTATTGTAGTATTATTATTATATTATATATTTATATACAGTATAGTATATTTTGGCGTTTGTAATTATGTATGTCAATCTCTGATACACATCATATAGAGAATCTTAATTTGAGGCCGGAAAACCTGGTGAGATTTGTTATCAGTTATTTACTTATTATTATTTATGAAAACGGACATTTGGATATGAAAACCGTCAACTACTTTGTGAAATGAGGAATAATTCTCCAAGATATAGCAATAGCAACTGTTCTATTCAGGAGCAGTTTCCTTCAGGCTAAAACTAATTATTCAACATTAAAAGGAAAATAGTTTTCGATTTCAATGGAATTAAACTCCAAAAATTGTGTTCGACCAAAAAATAATAATTAAACACTTCCCTGAAAAAATTAATTACATAAAATAATTTCTTTGTAATTTCCTTACGACTAAAAAGACCTCTAAAAGCTTGTAAACTTTCCGTCGCCTTGCAAAGTTCGAGCGTAAACTAGGTTCAATTGTGAAAAGCTCTTGTATTTTTAATTGTTCCTTGACTGAGTATAAAATTAGCTGGCTTGTTTAAAATGATTCCAGTTAACGCAGCGCTAAACACGGAACACGGACCGGAGAAAAAAGAAAAACTACAGCTTCACTTACAAAGATACAGAGCATTTATAAAAGTGTCACATTTTTATGTTCAGACGTGAACTAAATATTATGGTATCGAGAAGTAACATTTTCTGAAACTTTACCGCAGAGTCATTTACAGTTTAAAAATGTATAAAAAAAATATCTCGGCAAAAAACTAATTTAGCTATTTTAATAGTGTAAACAATGAAGTTCAATTAAAATTAAAAGCATCGAATTATTGATGCTAATACCAAATAAAACGGACTTTTAATTGCTAAGATAAATGTTGCGTATTAAGCAAAATATCGCTTTAACCAAACAGTGCTCCGATAACCGCTTAACATCAGCTGAACAGTGAGCACATTTACCCGTCAATCTATAAAAAAACTTAATTTGAAGACAAACAATATAATATCGAAATCTAAATGCTTTAGTGTAAGTAGCTTCTCTGATAAAATTTGATGTTAAAAAGCTTCATTTCAGCTACGCGATTAATGTGTATACATCATTAGTTGTGTGAAATAAAAACCAATATTTCTATAAACTCTAAATAAGACGGATAGCGCATTTTCTTTGTTTTGTTACCCACTAGATCTTAAAACTTCGTCTTTTTATTAGCATTGATCATTACTGTTACGCGCTGGGATTCGGGTTCAAAGTACAGATTAAAACTCTATTTAACACTTAGAACACTCATAGAATACTTTACAACTCGTAATTCACTTCTTCCGCTTCGCTTCAGCTGATCCTTTCGCTGTTTCGCTTCAAGTAGATCCGATTACTAACTTCGTTCGTGTCATCTCTGCAAAGCTTTTATAGTCAATACGACATCCCTAGAGTTATCGAGAACATTCCTGACAAGTCGAGTAGTTTCGATGAGTGTTTCCGGTATTCGACGATAGATGGCGTTAGTCTTACCGGCGTAACATTACGTATGCTTTTGAAACATAGCAGGCTTCAGCTTTCACTTAAAACCAGATGGTCTGTGAGCTTGAGCATCTCTCTAGGTAACAAAAAAATAGTGATCATTCTTGCATAAATTTTCTGCTTCAATTTTTCTTGCATAAATTATTACTCTGAAAATGCTTATATAAGTCTGGTATATCCTTGATTAAAATGAAGACATCAATTTGATTTTGAAGTGATCGAAAAATGATATTACAAAATATATTATTTTGTATTTAGTTATTTTTTAAGTGCACACAAATGGATAAAATCTACACATGTTTAACATAAACTAGTGGTCCTGCAGTAGTCGAAATTCGACTATAATTAATTGAGACTATTATACTTCTATAGTCACAGATTTCGCCAAAACTACACTATAGACAAAAAAATATTATAGATAAACAATATTAACCTATTCTCAATTTGACCACAGACTTTAAGCAATAACAAAAGTTTGACAATAAACAAAGAGTATATAATATGTGTGGTCATACATGGTAGTGTGTGTAATGTTGTCTTTATTGATTTAATGTATTTTTGAGGCATAATTTTTAAAAAATTATAACATTCTGTACTCCTTCTCTATATTAAGTATAAGTATAAGTGTAAGAAATTTCATACTTCTCCGTCCGCGCAATTTTCGTAAAACAGGGGTACAAAGTTTTTGCTTCACGTATTAATATATAGATAGACAAAAACACAACACAACATGCACATAAATACCGATTACCCTTACAATACTAATGTTGGTATTACCATATGCGCTTAGCATACGGTAATACCGACGTTGCGAAACAAAATATTGCCTCACGTATCCTATCAACTTTAGCAGGACTTCATAATTTATTACCGCCCTTTGATGTTCTACGTAACGAGGGTACTATAAACATTTGCTTGTTTCCCGAAGCCTCTCGCTGTGCCGTAACCAGTAAGCTAATTATATAAATATTAGGACAGAGACGGTTGATTTTCAAAACGACCGATCGAAGCGACCTCTACTGCAGTATCAATAGATCGCTTTTTATAAGTGTCCCGTTGTAACAATTGTTTTTATTTGATACCAGCTGACCCGGCAGACTTCGTAGTGCCTCAATCGATAAATACAATACCTAAACTTTTGTATAAAACAAACAAAAGGAATCCATCCGACGGGGGGCATATCAAAGGAAAAACAAAACGGTTATTTTTATTTAATTTCGAGCATTTTCATATTTATCTACCTTTTAAACCTTCTCTGGACTTCCACAAATAATTCAAGACCAAAATTAGCCAAATCGGTCCAGCCGTTCTCGAGTTTTAGCGAGACAAACGAACAGCAATTAATTTTTATATATATAGGTATATATTTTCTTAAGTTTTCGCGCACTTAACCTTCAAATATCGATGAGCAACACTTCAGTCTTCCGTGACCACGAAACTGAGGTATTCGAAATGCCGAACGACAATAATGTGATAGCAAAAACCCAATAGTAAAATTAGTTTCATTATGTTTTTGATCTAGTTTATTTGTGCGGGTCTCCTGACGAAATATGGAGCCATAAAATATGATGCTAAGCGGTTAGCATATGATGCTAAAGTTTCACGATAAAACAATACAGCAACATGGCAACATGATCAAACTAACTTAAGCAAGGCAAATAAGTTTTATAAAGACATATTTCGGACATATTCGTTGTTATAAGATTTATAGCTTGTATTTTTTTGTTGAAGATATACTTCTTTAGGCGCGTTATGGAAAATTGGTGAGAGTGAAATTTTACGATGCGCGCACACCGTGACACAAAATTAACAGAATGAAGTTGCCCACTAAATCGCTCATTACAATACGACCGACGTAACTTGGCGAGTCTGAATATAGCCGCAGGTGAACTTTCCGAACCGTACCGAGAATTACCGAATTTATACGATGTCAAGAAAAGGGATGTCCAATATGCGTGTTTGAGGATGTTGTTTAATCGATTTTTTTTCAAANAAGTACTAGGAAAAGTTATTGTAATCATACTTCTATCGTTTATAAATGAATATGCAATTTCGAAAAGGGCACATGTCGCATATTTTGTCAAATACGTTTTTTCATATACATGTAGTTTTGTGGCTTACGTACAGCCATTTTATAATAATTCCAGTAATTTTCAATTGCTAATTAACACTAAAATATATCTCAAAAGTTAATATTTAAAATTTTACACTGCTTTAGAAAATAATCAGTTTTTTTTTCATTTCCTGAACATTTTACATTTTCAGAGATGTGCCCTTTTCGAAATTGCATATTCAAATATTTTAAAGTCACATTCTCAATTTTAGTGATGTGCACATTTAGGTTATGGTTCGAAGAAGATTATACAAGATTTATACAAGGTTATTTATTATTAATGCATAATTTCGCGAAATCATCTGAAACAACCGGAGTAAATTATTTTAGATTGACAATGTTTTGTTGAACCTTTCTTAAATGCTTGTTTTATTGTTAAAATTAACTAAACCAGTATTTTATTGCAAGCCTTCGCAACATAATCTTGGATTAAAAAGCTGCAATAAAAATAAAATAAAACTTTCTTTTTAAATTGTCTTCTTTTAATAATTACACGTAATACTTTATAACATAATTACAAATTACATATACAATTATAATTTCTCAAGATATCAAACCCAGTGATGAAGTCTAAAACAAAATAATATAATAGGCATGTAGGGGTATTTATAAAACACAAGTATTATAATAAGTGAAATTTCACAACGAAATGCATCTTGCTACGCTTAAACAATCCATAGTATTAATGTAGATCAATAAATTACGTAAATATAATTTAAGCAAAATGAATATAAGCTGTACAAAGAAGTCATGAGACATGCATGTAGTAGTCTTTTATTTTAAAATGATTGAAGTCGAAACTATAAATATCGTTACTCATTTAAATGTTATTACACAATTTAATTCAAAGTAAAACCTTAAAAATAAGTAAAGCTGTCTGAAATTAATATAAATACGGTAACGTTATGTAGTCTTAGCTTGGTGATTTCTGTACGATGAGGCTAGAGTGAAACGCACAAGTATATATATTCACAATTCAAACAATTTCGGAACTGAATCTAGTCATTGCATAAACCGATGCCTCCAATGAACACTACGCTAACTCCAAATTCGTAGATTTACAGGAGGAGCGTTTAAACGAAAAAAGTTGATAAAATCTTTATTATTGCTGATTTACTCTTGCTTCGAACCCCATCAATAATGATTAATTGTAATACTTTTAACATAGTGAAGCGATTTGCATGGAAAACTAAAATTTCAAAATTTTGAGTTTTTTTTTTTTTATTGCTTAGATGGGTGAACGAGCTCACAGCCCACCTGATGTTAAGTGGTTACTGGAGCCCATAGACATCTACAACCTAGATGCGCTACCCACCTGGAGATACAAGTTCTAAAGTCTCAGTATAGTTACAGCGGCTGCCCCACCCTTCAAACCGAAACGCATTACTGCTTCACGGCAGAAATAAGCAGGGCGGTGGTACCTATCCGCGCGGACTCACAAGTGGTCCTACCACCAGTAACCAGAGTTAGAGTAGTGTTCATTGGAGGCGTCGAATTGGCAGGATTTTTTCATTACCCGATCTCTACACATATCTGTTGTGTGAAATTCTGTTCATGCCTGCGAGGTTTAAGACCCGCTGTCACATTGCTGCAACAGTAAAATGGATGTCTCATCTTCAACACAATAAACTCTCACATGAGTCTACACCATTACAACCCTGCACAGAAACGAGGAGGCAGACTTCCTTACTAATTAACGTATCGAAAGGCAAAAGGCTATTTGGTTTAAGCGAAGTTTTTGCAACTTTACCGAAGAGTCATTTACAGTTTAAAAATTTATAAAAAAAATATCTCGACAAAAAACTTATTTAGCTATTTTAATGGTGTAAACCACAGAAGAGATAAATAAGTTTGGAATGTTAATGTAGGCGGGGCAAGCGTGCCACAGTTATGATTGTACAAACATAACTCGACCGATTCTTTCATTCACCGCGTTTAGTGCGCTTCGGACAACTTTGGCGAACAGATCTCCGCTTTATAGTGCCGTGTTGTGCAATTATAACTTGTAAAACAAAAAATCAGAACTCAAGTATAGAGCGAGGAGGTATATCTTTCGATCGGTAAGTCGAAATTACCATTTAATTACAATATTATTTGTCTAAGACATAAAAATATACTGATCATTATGAAATACCAAACATTAACAATAGCAGCAAGATATAAATAGAATACATTGCGCGATGTGTACTCGCCCAATGAACGCAATGACCAAGTCAGCTTCCAATGTACTACATGCATTGCGTTCTCTACACTTCAATCTTTGAAATTTCGGCCTTTGCCCTGATTGGCCGTGGTGCAGTTTGTCGATAGTAAGGTGACCATGTGGTGAAATAAAATCATCGACAGAATTCTCGACTATATTTACATTTGACATGGATAATTTTTGCATTGTTTTATATTTAATTAATGATACTTAGTATATTCTTAGTGAGACGTATTTTGAGTAAAATAAATATGTATTATTATTATTGAATTATTATCATTGCATTAATGTGAAGGTATAATATAAAGGGACATGTAGTCCTCTCATTTACGGGTATTTACTATATTGTCTAAGACGTATTAAAATCTAAGTAAAATGCTATTTGACTTATGCAGTAAATTAAAAATTTTAGGTTTCCTAAAGAACCTAACGCCAGGGAACAATGGATTGACGTGACAGGTAGAGGAAACTGGAGACAAAGACGAGTACTATTTGCTCTAAACATTTTACTGAAAATGATTTTANCTATATTGTCTAAGACGTATTAAAATCTAAGTAAAATGCTATTTGACTTATGCAGTAAATTAAAAATTTTAGGTTTCCTAAAGAACCTAACGCCAGGGAACAATGGATTGACGTGACAGGTAGAGGAAACTGGAGACAAAGACGAGTACTATTTGCTCTAAACATTTTACTGAAAATGATTTTATCATAAAAAAATCAGAATATACTTAGTTTTGAAAAATTCATTCGCAATTAATAGCAAGCGCCAACTGCTTAACAAATACTTTTTATTCCAGGGACAGTGACTATTTGGAATTAATAAAAGTAAAATAGTTTTCTTTTTCAATATTTATTTCATGTTTCATTTTCTCCATTCATTCATCAGATAATTTATCGATAAAGAATATCGATTTTGTCAAGCACTAGCGTGTATGAACATTTTTATTGCCTTTTTGCGTGTGTGAGTGTGTATGCCTACGGGTGTTTTGTGCTAGTTTGCGAACGAATATCTGTCTTGAGATTTATGTGTGGGTGTTTTTGTTGTGTGCGAAATACTTGTAATCACAGTATGTGTATGTGTAGAAATTAAAATAGTGGGGATGAAGCGGCGACACTGGTTCTAATACAAAATTAGAGCAAAGGCCTTTCCAACCTTATTTATATATTCCGTGGTGTAAACATAATTGAAGTTCAATTAAAAGCATCGAATTATTGATGCTAATACCAAATAAAACGGACCTTTAATTACAAAGATAAATAGGGCGTATTAAGTGAAATGTTACTTTAACCAAACGGTGCTCAGATAACCGCTTAACATCAGCTGAGCAGTGAGCACATTTATCCGTCTATCTATAAAAAAACTTAATTTGAAAACAAACAATATAATATCGAAATCTAAATGCTTTAGTGTAAGTAGCTTCTCTGACAAAATTTGATGGTAAAAAGCTTCATTTCAGCTACGCGATTAATGTGTATACATCATTAGTTGTGTGAAATAAAAACCAATATTTCTATAAACTCTAAATAAGACGGATAGCGCATTTTCTTTGTTTTGTTACCCACTAGATCTTAAAACTTCGTCTTTTTATTAGCATTGATCATTACTGTTACGCGCTAGGATTCGGATTCAAAGTACAGATTAAAACTCTATTTAACACTTAGAACACTCACAGAATACTTTACAATTCGTAATTCACTTCTTCCGCTTCGCTTCAGCTGATCCTTTCGCTGTTTCGCTTCAAGTAGATCCGATTACTAACTTCCTTCGTGTCATCTCTGCAAAGCTTTTATAGTCAATACGACATCCCTAGAGTTATCAAGAACATTCCTGACAAGTCGAGTAGTTTCGATGTGTGTTTCCGGTATTCGACGATAGATGGCGTTAGTCTTACCGGCGTAACATAACGTATGCTTTTGAAACATAGCGGGCTTCAGTTTTCACTTAATACCAGATGGTCTGTGAGCTTGAGCATCTGTCTAGGTAACAAAAAAATAGTGATCATTCTTGCATAAATTTTCTGCTTCAATTTTTCTTGCATAAATTATTACTCTAAAAATGCTTATATAAGTCTGGTACATCCTTGATTAAAATGAAGACATCAATTTGATTTTGAATTGACCGAAAAATGATATTACTAAATGTATTATTTTGTATTTAGTTATTTTTTAAGTGCACACAAATGGATAAAATCTACACATGTTTAACTTAAACTATTGGTCCTGCAGTAGTCGAAATTCGACTATAATTAATTGAGACTATTATACTTCTATAGTCACAGATTTCGCCAAAACTACACTATAGACAAAAAAATATTATAGATAAACAATATTAACCTATACTCAATTTGACCACAGACTTTAAGCAATAACAATTTTTTGACAATAAACAAGTGGTCAAATACGTGGTAGTGTGTGTAATGTTTTCTTTATTGATTTAATGTATTATTGAGGCATAATTTTTAAAAAATTATAACATTCTGCACTCCTTCTCTATATTAAGTATAAGTATAAGTGTAAGAAATTTCATACTTCTTCGTCCGCGCAATTTTCGTAAAACAGGTGTACAAAGTTTTTGCTTCACGTATTAATATATAGATAGACAAAAACACAACACAACATGCACATAAATACCGATTACCCTTACAATACTAATGTTGGTATTACCATATGCGCTTAGCATACGGTAATACCGACGTTGCGAAACAAAATATTGCCTCACGTATCCTATCAACTTCAGCAGGACTTCATAATTTATTACCGCCCTTTGATGTTCTACGTAACGAGGGTACTATAAACATTTGCTTGTTTCCCGAAGCCTCTCGCTGTGCCGTAACCAGTAAGCTAATTATATAAATATTAGGACAGAGACGGTTGATTTTCAAAACGACCGATCGTAGCAACCTCAACCGCAGTATCAATAGATCGCTTTTTATAAGTGTCCCGTTGTAACAATTGTTTTTATTTGATACCAGTTGACCCGGCAGACTTCGTAGTGCCTCAGTCGATAAATAAAATACCTAAATTTTTGTATCAAATAAACTTAAAACAAACAAAAGGAATCGGTCCGACGGGGGACACATCAAAGGAAAAACAAAATTGTTATTTTTATTTAATACCGAGCATTTTCATATTTATCTACATTTTAAACCTTCTCTGGACTTCCACAAATAATTCAAGACCAAAATTAGCCAAATCGGTCCAGCCGTTCTCGAGTTTTAGGGAGACAAACGAACAGCAATTCATTTATATATATATATAGATATTCTTCGGTTTTCGCGCACTTAACCTTCAAATATCGACGAGCAACACTTAAGTCTTCCGTGACCACGAAACTGAAGTATTCGAAATGCCAAACGACAATAATGTAATGGCAAAAAGGTAATAGTAAAATCAGTTTCATTATGTTTTTGATTTTTTTTTTTATTGCTTAGATGGTTGGACGAGCTCACAGTCCACTTGGTGTAAAGTGGTTACTGGAGCCCATAGACATCTACAACGTAAATGCACCACCCACCTTGAGATATAAGTTCTAAGGTGTCAAGTATAGTAACAACGGCTGCCCCACCCTTCGAACCGAAACGCATTACTGCTTCACGGCAGAAATAGGCAGGGTGGTGGTACCTACCCGTGCGGACTCAAAAGAGGTCCTACCGCCAGTAATTACGCAAATTACAATTTTGCGGGCTTGATTTTTATTACACGATGTTATTCCTTCACCGTGGAAGTCAATCGTGAACATTTGCTAAGTACGTATTTCATTAGAAAAATTGATACCCGCCTGAGATTCGAACACCGGTGCATCGCTCAACACGAATGCACCGGACGTCTTATCCTTTAGGCCACGACGACTTTTAATTTGTTCGTTTATTTGTGTGGATATCCTGATGAACTACGGAGCCATATGATGCTAAGCGGTTTCCATATGATGCTTAGGTTTCACGATAAAAAATACAGTGTACCGATCAGATATTTTTTACGTATTTTTCAATATGGCAACATGATAAACCTAATTTAAACAAGTCAAATAACTTTTATAAAGACATGTTTCGAAGTTGATATAAGACTTATAGCTTGTATTTCTTTTGTTTGATAATAGTAGTGTGTCATTACAGTTAAATCCATGTGTTCGCGCCGACGTTTGTGTCATCCGTATTTCAAAAAAGAAACTAATATTCAATAGAGATATTTCATCTATACTAATATTATAAAGAGAAAATATTTGTTTGTTTGTTTGTATTGGATTAGGCTCCGAAACTACTGAACCGATTTGAAAAATGTGACATAGGCTATAATCTTTTTTGAAAAAATTTAGGGATCCTTACTAAAACTCCAATAATGTAACCCAAGGTGTAAAAAAATTACCTAAAATATCCTTTACATCGCGTGCCCTACGAAAAACTATTGATGTAATTAAAATAATGTACTACAACTTTGTGGAACACAATATTCATAATTACAAAAAGTGTCGCGACAGCCGCAAGAAGTGTTCTTTTATTTAAAAAAATAAGTAAAACAACGTCAAATATCGTTGAAATTGTTGTTAGAGACCCGAGCGGAGCCGGAGCGGGCTGCTTGTAGATTATAAACCACTTCGCCATTGCACTCAGGCACGCACGCACGCCGCATAAAATAAAACAATCAATCATTAATTCAGAGTTTACATTTATTAAATTCGAAATGTCCATACGAGACACCATGTGTAGAATTAGATATTTTCATGGCCTTTTTAAATTTTATGACGTCATAACTCATTTGTTCTTAAAACGTAAAGGAAATCGTCTTCTGCTTGCCACAGGGATTTGGCGTGAATTTTATAAGCGTCCGTCTGCCCGATGACAACCTTCTTTGAGACTGCTATCGTTGCCATAAGAAGCTAGAAGAAGTCCCCTAGTCGCCTTTTACGACACCCCCGGGAAGATACTACTGGTGATAAATATTACTGGTGGTAGGACCTCTTGTGAGTCCGCGCGGGTAGGTACTATCACCCTGCCTATTTCTGCCGTGAAGCAGTAATGCGTTTCAGTTTGAAGGGTGGAGCAGCCGTTGTAACTATACCTGAGATCTTAGAACTTATATCTGAAGGTGGGTGGCGCATTTACGTCGTAGATGTCTATGGACTCCAGTAACCACTTAACACCAGGTGGGCTGTGAGCTCGTTCACCCATCTAAGCAATAAAAAAAAAGATATGGGTCGGTCCAATTCTAAGCCGGTAAGCGCACGTCCGCAAAACAAAATTGGTCTTCATTGCCAAAGGAAACAACAGAAGCAGTGTATACTGTGAATAAGTATTCAGACCCTAGCGTTTTTGACGCGGCGTTTTTAAGTCGCGTTTTTTAAATTCATTGCGTATATTAGAGTCTTGTTGTACAAACACCATCTATCAGAATGGCGACAGCACAATCTGCCGCGGATTGTGTACCAATTGAATTGTTACTTTTTCATATTTCTTATGAAAATAACAGGCGTACAATCTGAAGCTACGCCGTCGAAATGATTCGTTTTAGGGGATCTTCGCTGTTTTTTTCTGTTTGCGCTTTCGTATAAAATCTAAATAGTACCTACTATTTATTCCAATGACGAATAACGGCCCTTTTAGCAAAACGATGTATTTAAGAATTTTCGAAAAAAATTGTTCGAAATTCGCGTAATCTTCTTCTAAGACTGGATTTAAATAAGGACAGTATAGGTTTTTTTTTTCGCGTTTTATACTATTATACACGAACAAATGAAAAATGATATAGCGTCTTTAATTTCACTAGAGGTCCCGCAGTAGTCGAAATTCGACTATAATTAATTGGAATTGTAAGTTTGTACGCTATTATGATTTTATTTTCAAAGACTATTATACTTCTATAATCACAAATTTCGCAAAGACTACACTATAAAAAATATTAACAAAGACAAACAATATTTAATCTCAATTTGACAACAGACGTCAAAAACAAAAGTTTGACAATAAATAGTATGCATGCGTTTGTGCGTCAAATACATGGCAGTGTGTGTAATGTTTTCTTTATTGATTTAATGTATCTTTTATGCATTATTTTAAAAAAAATATTAGCATTCTGCACTTCTTCTCTATATTCTCTATAAGTGTGGAAATTTTCATACTCCTCCGTCCGCGCAATTGTCGTAAAAAGGGATACAAAGTTTTTGCTTCACGTATTAATATAATTATATTAGTAATGCACCAACAAATGAAAAATGATATAGCGTCTTTAATGTCATTACATGCCAAAATAAGGACTTTTGATGTATAATATTCGGATGCTCATTCGTCATTAATGTCAGACGAGAGTAAATTAAATTTCAAATGCTCCATGTGAGACTTAAAATGAAATAACAGTATTTTACTTTTACGCCAGTTCAAAATTTTTATTTATTTATGTATACTTTTTAAATATACATTTCGTCATACTATGACTCGTTTTAGACTAGCATATCAAAACTAATTGCGGTGTTGAGCGATGCGAGAAGGTGTAACCACTTAACACCAGGTGGGCTGTGAGATCGTCCACGCACCTAAGCAATAAAAAAAAAAAAAAAAAAAAAAGAATATCGGATCATGGTGGATTACGAAATTAATGCAGTAAAATAAACCAAATAAATAACTTTTTTTTCTTTTATCGCTTAGATGGGTGGACCAGCTCACAGCCGACCTGGTGTTAAGTGGTTACTGGAGCCCATGGATATCTACAACGTAAATGCGCCACCCACCTTGAGATATAAGTTCTAAGATCTCAGTATAGTTACAACGGCTGCCGCACCCTTCAAACCGAAACGGATTACTGCTTCACGGCAGAAATAGGCAAGGCGATGGTACCTACCCGCGCGGACTCACCAAGAGGTCCTACCACCAGTAAGAGCCCACTTCTTCTATGTCTGCACCTTATCCGACGAGGTTGCGTCGACGCGGTAAATTTTTCTATTCAATTCTCTTCTATCAGCCGTCAACTCAACACTCACTCCTCTCTCTCTCATATCGCCATTCACACACTCCATCCATATCTTCTTCGGTCGACTTCTTCCCCCTCTACCTTGCACTACCATTTCCATATATCTCCTAGTCACATCCATCTCCTCTCTACGCATCACATGTCCATACCACGCTAACCGTCCGCTCTTTAAAACCAAATCCAAAACAAAAGATGTGTGGTGGCGTGGGACACCGGATAGGAACGAAGTTCCTTATTATAAAAATATTAATTTTAAGTTCTATTCGAGGTATAAAGAATATAATTATTCGGGTATACATTTTCATTATGATTTTTTTATTGATAAAAATAAAAATAAAAACTACTTTACAAAATTATCAACTTCATTTTATTGACAATGATAAAAAAAATATAATTATAATACACAAAGAAACAGCTATTTATATGAATAATAGTAATAACCGTCATCACGTAGACTATACATTAGACACTGTATAGCCATCATACTAAGACTATACATAAATAATAAAAATCTTACGTTACGGACGTTTTTTCCTAGTTAGGGTACCCCTCCGCATCATCCCATAAGGAACTTCGTTCCAAAACCAATAAACAACCAGAAGCTAAAATCGTAAAATGTTTTATCGTCACTATAATTCAATTAATTAAAATCGCAAATACAATTGCATCACATTATTTTCATTCTGTTGTCAAGTTTAATAAGACTTAAAGTATAAGAGTTCTGGCGCCGCGCAAACCGACCTTCGCTATAGGGGATGCTACTCGTTGCTAGAGGATTAATTAATTCCGACCGTGGTATAAACGATGAAGTGCATAATGTGTAGTTTAGATTTTGGAAAAGGGCAACACTATCTAAATGCGCTAATTCTATTTTAATCAGTTTTGCTTTAAATGTGATCATATGTTTTAGAAAGAGTACTGTTATAATATGCTTACAGAATTTTGTCGAAAACTATGACCCGGCGATTCCAAAACCCTGTATAATACTTTGTTTAGTTGAGGGGATCGGAGAATCATTTCTTCTTCTTCGTAGCGTTTTCCCGTTCAACTGCCATGGTTTGCTTTCCTACTTAAACTCCTCTACTTTGCCCGGTCTTTGGCATCCTTCTGGGTGAGGTTATTCTTCTCTATATCGCCCTTTACCATATGACCAATACAAATAACACTTAGACCTCAATTTCAAGGACTTTAGCGGCCTTCTTACTGCGATATACAGCATGGTATACAAGCGCTTATGATTCTTGTCATCATTGTACACTAATCTAAGCTAATCTACGAAACACGTCAAGTCTCAACTATGAATACAGTTAAAATACGTTTATTATACCGGCTTAGGTAAATTTCGACTAAGTTGACGCCATTGGCTCAGCGTTTCTCGTAATCGGCTGTAACTGTAATATTGCTGAGTTCACTTCTCACTTCATTTACTTAAACTGTTTACCCGGTTACATAATTTTGGTAGATAAACAATGTTAGTTTTGTTATTTTTTAAAATGACGTTCTCTTTTCTTTGCATTCGTGGTAGAGCATATTCCAGGTTTGATCGGGTTTCATTGCTTTTCTTGTTTCTTAGTCTGGATTTAAGCTATAATTGTTAAACTAAAGAATCTTAATCTTGTCCATCCTTGAAACCTTATTAAAAATCTGCTACGCGTGAGTAAACTAATTCTGGCTGAACCCTAAATCAAATATTTATCCATCGGAAATTTATGAAAATAAAAATTAGACTTACCATCATATATTCTGAATGAAAATACCACGAGAAAAAATGGCGACAACTCTATCATAGCTCCATTGGTCTTTTCCCAAAACAAACGTCGATAAATACCATAATTACTTCTATGTTTTCCATGGCTTTCACCGTCCATCGTTGTAGAAATCAGGTCTAGTAACTTCGGAAGGATGCCCTTGCTTATACAGCGATTTGGATTATATCTGTAGTGTGGCGACTTTTCGTACTCGAAGAGAAACGTCAAGCAACTGAACACCTAATCACTACAGGGTATAAAACAAAGTCGCTTTCTCTGTCCCTATATCTATCTGTCCCTATGTATGCTTAAATCTTTAAAACTACGCAACGGATTATGATGCGGTTTTTTGTAGTAGATAGAGTGATTGAATAGGAACGTTTATATGTATAATAACATCCATTAAATAGTGGAGAAATCAATAATAAATTACAGTTTCCGAAGCGAAGCGAGGGCGAGTCGGTAGTATATTTCTAAAACATTTTTGATCCATTTCCATAACTTTGCATTTCTAATTAGTTTTCCTCTTTTCATTCATTCACCATCCAGGCGGTTCGATTGTGGAATACTCTGCCGGATGCAGTGACAAGTGCTCCAACTTTCATCTACTTTAAAAGAATGGTGAAGGAACATTACTTATCTGCTTAGTGTTGTCATTATCATTATCATTTATCATTTACATACTGTTGATTTATTATGTGTATGTAAGTATGTATATTGGTATATAAATTAGTTAGCTATATATTTCATATTATATGTAAACGGTATACATCTATTTATTGTATGTATTTAATCTCTATAATAATGAATTGTCAATAGTACACCGCAACATATCTGCTAATATGTTTATAAATTCCGGAATTTCTGTAAATTAAACGGTTGCCTGGAAGAGATCGCATTTAGCGATAAGTCCTATTGTACAAATGTATCTGCTTTTTAACTCTTTTTTAATGTAAATTGTGTTTTGGTGTGCAATAAAGTGTATTCTCTCTCTCTCTCTTTCTCTCTCTTTCTTTCTCTTTCTCTCTCTTTCAAAACTTAACACCATCTTTTAGATCCGACGAAACGAAGCTGACATTGGGTTCATTAATTAAATCTTTAAAACTCCACATCTTTACGGTTACCATTTTTACGTCCCTACAAATATATTCATTCCGGAGTTCCTATTTACGGTTGCGCAATAAAATTCTTCAACATTGTATACAGCGCATACACAATAATAATAATATGGTCTCTTTATGGTGTTGTGCCTCATACATTTGTAATTACGTTTCGGATTGAAGTCCTTGGCGTCGCTACCATCGGAATTGAAGATATTTCTCATAAAAATACATCTCGAGTTTACAGAAACAAGTTCTAGTATACATTAGGTTGAATAAGTATGATTTTCAACTTTTCAAAAGGTTCTACGTAAAATAAATCCGACATACCGACATACGGACATGATAAAAAAAACAATCGATTATATCTGGGAGTTCTTTTTTTCTATTAACGTAAATAATTAGTGGAATTAAGTTACGTTCCATTGTGTATATAATTAATTATATGAAAAATATAGATTTCTTTCTTTTTTATTGGCCTTGTAGGTGGACGAAACATACGGCCTGTCATAGTTAAACGAATCATAAAATTTGAATAAATGCGAATAAAGTTGGCATTGCATTTTGCATTGGCACTCTACAATTATTACTGAAAAAAATTATTAAACTAATTTATTACTATTTCTTGTATAAACAATATTTATCGACAGATAAAAACTTCAGTTTCTTAGGTGATCGGGAAGTCCCAAAAAATTACTACAAAAATGTATCGGTTTTTGGTGTCATTTTTCATTGTTAGAATATTTTTTCGGTCAACTCGCTCAGCTCGCGTGCAAAACGTGCGAAAAAGGAACTCCGTCCCAAAAATAAGACAAATTTTAAATACGCCTGTATGTGATAAGACAGCTAACTCAGGTGATCAAATAAACGCGAAACAGTCGTATAAACAAGGGGAACGTTTGAATTGAAGATTCTTGACGCGGTGCACACGACGTATGAAAATTTTGGATGTAATTTTTTTTTTTATTGCTTAGATGGGTGGACGAGCTCACAGCCCACCTGGTGTTAAGTGGTTACCGGAGCCTATAAACATCTACAACGTAAATGCGCCACCCACCTTGAGATATAAGTTCTAAGGTCTCAGTATAGTTACAACGGCTGCGACACCCTTCAATCCGAAAGCATTACTGCTTTACTGCAGAAATAGGCAGGGTGGTGGTACCTACCCACGCGGACTCAGAAGAGGTCCTACCACCAGTAATTTGTAAATCTTCTCTTGACGTTAGCAAACGAAAACGAATGACAGTTTTTAAGACGGAGGCACCGCTCTTCAAGAAGGCTGGTTGGTAAGTGTGATGGCGTTTACGCGCCTCCATCGGCTAGGCTCTGTCCTGGCACGAACTTAGCCGAGTTCCGACGATACCGTAATCGTGCTGCCATCTCTCAGGAATCGTGCTGCGTTTCGTTTAGCTACCAATCTAATGACCGTCCCCGACATAATTATTTATGTATATATTTAAACGCATATAAGTATGTATGTCAGTCTCTGGTACCCATAACACAAGGAATCCTAATTTGGAGCCGGATGACAGTGCGCGATGTCATCCCAGTTATTTATTTATTTAAGAAAATCGAAATAATCTCGTTATATTTTTGATATTAAATGTCTTATCCATTTCTTTTCGTAGTTTCGAGTTCTCGTCTAAAGCAATGTTTACAACGCTAGGGAGATGCAAATAAACTCGAAGCAAGCTGTTGTAAATTGGAAACTCTACATACTAACTGCGACTTGTGCCAGCCTTGCGTCTCGTTTAGATTCGGACAGACTTTTTGATATTTTGCATATTTTTAGAACTCTCGTATGTAAAAAATCAATGATAGCGGCGTTTCAAGAACTTTTCTCGCTCACTTTTTATTTCAGTGTTAATGGCATCAAAAATATTTTTTTCTCGTAACTTAAGCTCTCCTTTTCCTTCTAAGAGTTTAAAATTTTATTTTAACTGCTGGTCTCCCGGTAATCGAAATTCAACTATAATTAATTGAAATTATAAGTTTGTACACTATTATGATTGTATTGTCAAAGATTATTATACTTCTTTAATCACAGATTTCGTCAAGACTATGCTGTAGATAAAGACAAACAATAATCTATTCTCAATTTGACCACAGACTATAAGCAAGAAGAAAACTTTGAAAATAAACAAATAGTACTTATACTGTAAAGGTCTATGGTAGACATCCGTGTATGTGTCATGTACATAGTAGTGTGTGTAATGTTTTTTTATTGATTTATTGTATTTTTATGCATAATTTAAAAAAAAATATTAACTTTCTGCACTCCTACTCTATATTCTCTATAAGTGTGGAATATTTCATACTCCTTTTCACAATTTTCGTAATAAGGAGTACAAAGCTTTTGCTTCACGTATTAATAATATTAACTCTATGCGCTGGATTTATCAGATGAAAATCCTTTCCAAAACCCCACTTAACGAGTGTGTGCGCCAAGCCTCACTTCGCGAACTATGGAGAACAGTTGTCAAGGCCTTAATATTGTTACGCCGGTAAGAGTAACGCCATCTATCGCCGAATAGTCGAACAAATATCGAAGGATCTAGAACGCTCCAGAAGTACAACGCCATCTATTGTCAGATAGTGGCAACGACTAGGGGAAAGTGGGGGATATACGAACACCTAAGGGAAAACTTAAATAAAACAATGGAATTTGATCACAGATTTTTGATTATTTTTTTATTATAAAGTTTACTTATCTGTCTAACTTGTTCACTAATCAATATTTCTATTTTTTTAATAAATTGCAACAATATGCAACAAAAACAAAACCCTTAGTGTTCGGCTTTGCCCGACATCAGTCGGGTAAATACGAACACCAAGTGGGGTGATTACGAACCAACATTATTACCGACATAGATCACATTTAAAACCCAACGATGTTGACTGTCCGTCAGTACAACTCTCGTGAGTCCATTTTTTGCACATAGCATACAACCCAGTCTTCAACGGGAGGATCAATATATTTATCTTTACAAAAAATACAAAAGTAGTATTTATTCTCTTTTTCGACTTTTTCTTTTTTTTCCTATTTTGACTAGAGTCACTAAAGTATTTTTTTTAGTTCAAATTCTTTAATAATCTTTCAAACTCCTTGTTTGAAGGTGTTTTCTTATTACATTTCAGTATTTTTATTTGGGTTTCTTTTTTGGCATACTTTACATTTTCTTCTTGTTTTCTTGCGTCTCCTAATCATCTGTAAATAAAGGTTTTTGTCCAGGCCGTGGCTGTTTTAACACTTCTTTCGTTAGATGGTCAAAATTAGTGGTTTTTTACATGTTTCTGAACATTTCATGTTTCTGCTGATTTACCGAGGGAGTTTTTTGGATTTAACATTGTCTATAGCCTTTTCGAGATCTTCTAAACTATACTTCAGTTCGGTCTTTCTTTTGTAAGTACGATGCATCTGTAATAATATAAAAAAAAGGTTTAACGGAGAGCCAACAAACGGGAGTGGGGTAACGGCGAATATTCGAGATTGCCCGACACGGAGTGTTCGTCTTTACCCCGCGGAATCGAAAATAATTAAAGGTCAAAAAACAAATTTGGATAAATTTCTTTTGCCTACTACATCATTGTCATTTAGCCGAGTAATATGTGATTATTCCACTATGTAAAGGCTGAATTATTATTGTAAATAGAAGTAAAACTACACCAACTTGAATTTACCAAAGAATTACATCTAAAACATACAAATTATTGAAAAATGCATACCTTTATAAGAACGTGTGTCCGCGTCTCCCGTGTTGTTGACTAGGACCAGTAGTGGCGTGATCTCCGAAATGGCGGCAAATAAAATTAGGATATTTCTTTCTAACATATCAGAACCATTGAATTCGGCATTACCCAGCGTTCGCGTTTCCCCCACTTTCCCCTACTAGAGATGTGTGGAATATTCTCGATATTTCTAGGGATGAGGTATGGACTATAAAAGCGTTGCAGGGATGTCACGCAGTCAGTGAGTAATCGGAACTACTTGAAGCGAAGCGGAACACGCGAATTGAGAGTTTTAAAGTGTTTGTACTTCACAAAGTTTAAGTGTTTTAAGTATTGAATACAGTTTTTAAGTTGTACTTTGGTGAAATTTTATTTATCCCGAACCCTCAGCGCGTAACAATAAACAAGGATTCCACATGACCACGACTGCTCTGCCAAGAGTAACCGACTACGATGATGATGATGATGATGATATATAGATATAAGACATTTGTCATGACATTGGGGAGTGGCTAGCTGTGTGCACGAAGTGACGAAGCGAGAGAGAGCACAATGTAGAACCGAGGACCCGCGCCGTGCGAACTTTGATGGTTTTTTTTATGATTGAAGGATTATTGGTTTCCCGGAGGCTTTTCCAGTTTCATCAGGACAGGTGGGCAAGCAAAGGCTCAGCCAGGAGGGGTGGCATTTGCTAACAGCTGCCCGAGCGCCTCCGAATAAGACCCAACAACTCAAGAGTAGCTGCTTCGCAAATGAATCTACTACCGGATCAGAATCGCGACCCGCTGAGAAGATCCGGCGAGAAACTCAAAGGGCTGTTGCATGGGTTAGGTTGCACGTCGACATCTTTGTCTAGTTCGACGAGTACAGTTGCCGGGGTCCCTAAGTCTGCTCCTATCTGATGGATCCGTAAGGACGTGTCTAGAGTGTCGACGGTGAGTGGCTTCTGCGTCATCAGGATTGGGGAAGTAGTCAGCGGCGGCCACCATAATGCGATTACCATGACGCATAGCCTTATCGAAGTAACGCTCCGACGCGGACTTCATGTATTTTTGGATCGATTCGAGGTCCAAGCCGTCGTGTAAGTCGACGTTCCTCAATAACCATGGAGCTCCGACGGCTAACCTTCAAAAACGAGATTGTAGGAATTGGCGAGTGTCTATGTATGTGCGGGCCGCGTGAGTAAATACCACACTCGCGTAAGTCATGACGGGCCTTATGCAAGTTTCGTAAAGTGTCACCTTGTTCCGAAGGAACATTTTACTCCGTTTACAGGTCATGGGAAACTGTGATGTGCGTGCATCGACAACGTACGAGTAATAAAAAGATTAGCGGTCATACATTGCTTGGAAGTATTTTAAAATGTCAGCAGATATATATGTCCCTCGGCATTCATTAGTACTAAAAAAAATGAAGCAACTCCGAGGATCGGCTTGCATTTTTAGCTTAAATTACGTAACATAACTAAATAAAACAGAAGCCGCGTAATTATTTGTCCTATCTCCATAGCACACGAATCAGAGATCAGGAACAAAGAGGCTCACCACTCGACGAAAATAAAGCAATAAGTAATACGCTAAGTTTGTTTTTTGATAAACAAAAAAACGTAGACAACGCAATCTACCAAGACGTGACACGGTACGAAAATCGTGTAAAACAATTTCTTGTTATTTATTTTATTAAATTTTCCTTAGTAGACTCATCATTCTCCTGCCCTTCTCCCAGTCACCTCGGGTCGGCGCAACAATTTTTATCCTTCCATACTCTTATATCATATTTTCGCTCACTCCCCTCTTACACACATCGTCTTTCACGAAATCAATCAATTTGTTCTTAGGTCTACCTCTTCCTCTATATCCTTCCTCATTCAAAGTTAACAGTCTCTTACCAACCTAATTTTCATTTTGTCTCATCACATGTCCATACCGTCGTCTTTTTTGTCTATTTGTAACTAGCGGCCCGCTCCGGCTCCGCTCGGGTTTTTAACAAAAATTTCAAAGATATTTGTCGTTGTATTATTTTCTTAAATAAAAGAACACTTATTGCGGCATAACTATAATAGTTAGACATATGCTGTCGCGACACTTTTTGTAAATAATAATGTGTTCTAACAAAGTTGTACTACATTATTTTATTCTATTATGAATAGTTTTCGCAGGGCACGCGATGTAAAGAAAATTTTTGGTACTTTTTTTACACCTTGGGTTACATTATTGGAGTTTTAGTAAGGATCCCTAATTTTTTCAAAAAAGATTATAGCCTATGTCACTCGGGAATAGTGTAGCTTCCAAACAGTGAAATAATTTTTCAAATCGGTTGAGTAGTTTCGGAGCCCATTCAATACAAATAAACAAAAAAATCTTTCCTCTTTATAATATTAGTAGATATTATATATTATATTGCGTCAAGATCGAAGCGTACGAGTCCTCTACTGTTCTTCATTCCACTGTATCGTAGTTTTCTTGTACTAGAACTAAGGGACAAAAATCATGTGCCGATTCACAAAACTTTTTCGGTCGTTGCGAAAGAAATTTACATTTTAATTTTGTTTCGCAGTGACTTACAAAGTCCGATAGCGTGTCCCAACAAGTTCCTACGTAATGAACCGGCAGAGGGACAAGTATTCATTATCCTTTTTTTTCTTTTTTTTTTTGGTCCGGATTAGTAGGCAGTAGCAGTAAATTAGATTAGTGGACATAATAACATCAGGTCGCGAGCTACGATGATTCAAAGGCCAAAACTAAGTTAAGAAAACCTTTTATCTCCTCCAAATTTTTTAAACATTTTAATTCTTCCTAATCATAAAGGTATTTGACGGGTTCAAATTTGTGTTATTACTCGTGTCACATATCGTCCTGCTCAAAAGTATTATTGAAATAAATATTTTGAAACTGAAACATTTTCAGCTCGCCGTCAATTTTAGGAATAAGCAAAAGTGTTTTATTTGTATTTATAATTTACAAATGATAATAAAAATAGTGATATATTTTAAGCTATTGCATAGCTTCTATCGCGGGCCTTGAGCGCGGTGACTGAATCAAGAAATTCCGTAACGAAAATAACCTGACACCCCCACTACGCCTACTATGTAGCTCGCGCTCAACACATTCACACGTTGCGCTGGTGTAGTGTTTGTGAATAAGCGCGCAGCGTGACGTCGCACTGCATGAGCATCATGAAAAGTCTGCCCATCTCTCTCTCACGCGGTCTAGCTTATGAGTGTGAAGGGGACAATTCATGTTTTGCTTTTGTTAATGTTAATTATTATAGCGTGGTCTTATTTTTATTATTGTTTTAATATTAAATTATTATTGTCTAATTGTAATTGCATAAGTTGATAAAAAATGCTTTGCAATAGCTTTACCGCGCCAGTCCCCGAGTGCCACATGCCTTTTTTTCCGAAAATTTATCCCAAATATCAATTTTATTCACATTCGTTTCATTATTTCAAACCGACCCTGTATGTTAAAATATATCATCATTACTTAATGGGAACACAAAAAAGATAGAGCTAAAGGAACTTCGTTTCAACAGAGTGTCCTTATGACATATCTCTCTTTTTTATCTACTATCTTTTGTGGTATCAGCAACGTGCCTACGTTGCAATACAGCCTGTATTTGTTCCTAAAATATATATGTAAATGAAGCTCTCTTGGCCCTTCATTAATTACATTTAAATTTCCCGCGCATTAGCTTCCACCACTATCATAATTGGTGACGCAGGTGAGCGTCACCTTAAACGTGAGCTGATGAGCTGAAAGGGAGCAAATGAACTCTGCGGAGAATGAGCGGATACGAAAGGGTAGGTAGGAAAACGGGACTTACTTGGAGGCTGATGCTGGCACTATCACGGTCGTAGTGGTGTTCCTCTGCGATGGGTGGCACATACACCTTTTCACCGGTTCACACNATTTAAAAAAGGGTGAAGCAATATCTTTCAATGTTGTTTCTCTTTGCAGGTTCGAAAATAATTATAATAATTGTAAGTGTAGAAATAAGTTAATAAAATAATAATAATAAAAAACTCTTTGCAGAGCAACAACTTGGTTCTTTGTTTCATTACAAAACACATTACATATATATATCGTCGTATCGTTAAGATACCAAAGTATTTTCAGCAATCCCCTGTATGGGTAAAGTAAACCCTAGAATGTTGGATACGAAATACATTGCCAACTTAGCTTCTCGTTTGAAACAATGCTTATACTTTGTTCACGCAATGCGCCCGAGGCTTCTACAACCATCGTATACGCTACGTTGCACTTACACATGAAGCTGTGAAAGCGTTTTGGATATGGCATTTATAGGAAAAATACTTGTTTATTTTTTATTTTTTACTAGCTGACCCGGCAGACTTCGTAGTGCCTCAATCGATAAATAAAAGACCTAAACTTTATTTAATTCCGAGAATTTTCATATTTATCTACCTTTTAAACCTTCTCTGGACTTCCACGAATAATTCGGGATCAAAATTAGCCAAATCGGTTCAGCCGTTCTCGAGTTTTAGCGAGACTAACGAACAGCAATTCATTTTTATATATAGAGATTGCTTACATGGGTGGACGAGCTCACAGCCCACCTGGTGTTAAGTGGTTACTGGAGCCGATGGACATTGACAATGTAAATGCGCCACCCACCTTGAGACATGAGTTGCAAGGTCTCAGTATAGTTACAACAGCTGCTGGGGCAGCCCTTCAAGCCGAAACGCATTACTGCTTCACGGCAGAAATAGGCGGGTGATGGTTTGAAGGGTGGGGCAGCCGTTGTAACTAAACCGAGACCTTAGAACTTATATCTCAAGGTGGGTGGCGCATTTACGTTGTAGATGTCTATGGGCTCCAGTAACCACTTAACACCAGGTGAGCTGTGAGCTCTTCACCCATCTAAGCAATAAAAAATAAAATTAAAAAAAGCTTCCTTCGGTGGGCGTACATTTCAGCTCTACGTCTTACCGTCCGTCATCATCACTCGACAATTCTTCGATGATGGTGATTGCGAAGCCGAATGCTGTTAGCGATTGTGTAACTCGATTTTCAACAGCCAAGACTGCCAATTTTGGGAGTGAGTCTATTTTTATTTAGGGCTTTTAAACGTGGTCATAATATTCGCAGCAATTTGAAGTAGTGGTAATGTCACAGATTTTGCGTGTAAAGCTTTTACAAGAACTGGTGGGTGTATGACTGTATTACTAAAAATGCATTTATTACCACGTCCACTGCCTAGAATGGCTCCATGCAATTCTTCCATAGAAATAGATACAAGAGTATAAATTGAAACGTCTTCCATTCGCGGCCGATCTCCAACAGAATATAACAACGAACGTATAAAATGACTTTTCGTTTAGATTTTATTTTGGAATTTGCTATGTTTGCTTCACAAGCGTGTTTAAAACTTCTTGCACGGTCGCGTCTAGTTTTGTATAAAATTGCTTTAATAATTTTATAAGTATAGTTTTGTCTCTACCTTTTCTATTGCCTAGAACTCACGGTCCATAGGGTATAAGTAATTAGATACTGGGGCCTTAGATATTAGAATGTGGATGCCACCACCGAGACAAGAGGTCGAAATCTCAATTTTATCTCATGAGGCCTAACCTACCTTTTACATCTAACCGCATGAATGCTTAGCGCTGAAATAGGCAGAAAGTGGTGTTTACCCGTACTGTCTCACAGCACCACCAATCAGTAATCACTGACAATATTCTCAGAGCCATCGGTTTTAATGATACAAATGTTAAAACAACAGATTAAAACATTAAATAGAAGTGGCATAGTTCGACAGAAGTGTTCCGTAACTTTTCTCGTCTAATGAAAGATCCTTTGGGAAAAGTTTTCGTGCCGCAAGTTTGACAAGTATGTGGCTTTAGGCCGACACCATGGTGCTAAGCTCGGCGAATAATAATACAGATTTTTCTTGTTACTTTTTATTATACATTAATGTAAACTTTAACAGATCTAAAATTAAAATTACCATTTCGGTAGGCAGCGGCTTGGCTCTACCCCTGGCATTGCTGAAGTCCATGGGCGATGGTAACCACTCGCCATCGGGTATGCGCGTCTGCCTACAAGGGCAATAAAAAAAAAAAAAAAAAAAATTACCAAAATGCAGTGATTTTTTGGCAATACACAGCTTGGCCCATTATAGCCACGACTCTCGACTTCTGCTAGTGCACTATCTTCCCGAGAAATGTTCGAGGGTGCAAAAATGAAAGTGCTGTAAAATAGCAGCCCATTCCTAGCGGGCTTCTGAGATCCTGCGGACTGATAAGTCTCTCATGTAACTAACCACCGGCGAATCATTATCTCGTGAAGTCGACCTCCACCAAATTTTATATTTCTTAAGGGTCTGGGTTGTTCAATCACAGAACCTACCTTCTTCACTGCCACAGCTCATGAATAGAAGTCAGGAATTTTAAAGAGCCCCAAAAAAAGGTTTGAGACATACTTCACATAGCAAAAGTACAGCACGAATCTGTCGTCAGCACACAACATTTTAGACCGGTCTATAATTCCATAGACATCTAACACATGTAAAGAAAAAACAAGGGTATCATTGTCACATAGGATTTTAGGCACCGATTAATTTATATACACAATATGTTTAGTAGAATTTATCGGTATTTTGCTCAACTAATTTTCTGATTTTGACCACTGAAAAACGCTTCGCTCATCAATGACTACACGTCCTTTAGGCTCCTACAGCCGAGTCCCCGGGAATAAACGATCCAATCAAAATGGACAATTCTTGTTACAAATAGTTTTTGCGTTGAAATAACAAAGTAAAACCGTTGATTGAATTCAAAATAGGAGAGTCATATTCTTTATTAGCATGTTTGTGCCTTATTGGTTATTTGGGTACACAGATAGTTACTGTTACGCCGGTAAGAGTAACGCCATCTATCGCCGAATAGTCGAACGAATATAGAAGGACCTAGAAGCATCTAGTACGCTAGAGAAGTACAGCGCTATCTATTGACAGATAGCGGAAACTACGACTAGAGATGTGTGGAATATTCTTGATAATCCTAGGGATGAAGTATCGACTATAAAAGCGTTGTAGGGATGGTACGCAGTCAGTCAATAATCGGAACTACTCGAAGCGAAATAGCGAACGGATCACCTGAAGCGAAGCGGAACAAGCGAATTGAGAGTTTTAAGGTATTTGTTTTGTGTTTGTGAAGTGTTTAAGTGTTCTAAGTGTTGATTACAGTTTTTAAGTTGTACTTTGGTGAAATTTTATTTATCCCGAATCCCAGCGCGTAACATTACGAATATGTTAATAACTTAATCAGCCAGAGTATATCTTCTGAGTAATATTGTCGTACCATTCGAAGCTCTTCATAGTCCGACTTCAACAAACATCGCGTAAGGAAAAGCAACGCAGAAATTTTAAATTTGTGTAACTGAAATACCTCTTACAGATTCTGCCGTGAAACAGTCGTGAGTTCCGGCTGAAGGGTTGATGCATTACTGACAAGTCCTACTTTAAGCTAGGCTTGAGGAAAATACTCGACAGTAAGCACTGCTGAATGTGGGCGTCAGCAATGATGGTGACCACTCACCATACCCCAGATAAAGCTGCTCTATCACGCGCAGAAGTTTTTCAAGAGAAACCAGTGTCTCTTTAGCTTGTCTGAAATCAAAACATAAGCACCAAAACCGTTCTCATTGGACATCTAACTAGTCAGGTCATAAGTATTGTCACACAGTAAAAGCTTTTCTTTTAGAATGCTGGCCACTAAAAAGTTTATTGAATTCGAATTTCGAATTGTTCATGAAAATAAAAATGTATACTTTTAGAATTTTACTCATTTTTAAATATGGAGTGGACGCTTAAAGAAGACCGTGTTGCAGTTATTGCGTTGCATCGTTGCGGTTACGCGTCAATTCAAATTTTTAACATACTGAAAATTTTGAATATAACCAAAAGATTCGTTTATCGTACCATCAAACGATACAATGAAGACTCTAGTGTAGACGACAGGTCAAGAAGTGGTCGCCCTCGGTCTGTTAGGACTCCAGCAGTAATAAAAGCTGTGAAGGCGCGAATTCAAAGAAATCCCAAACGTAAGCAGAAACTGTTGGCCCTTCAGATGGGGTTAAGCAGTACCACGGTGAAAAGGGTGTTAAATGAAGACTTAGGGCTTCGGGCATATCGAAGAAAAACAGGACATCGTTTGAATGCTCGTCTAATGGATCTGAGACTGAAGAGATGCCGCGCTTTGTTGAAGCGGTACGCGGGAAAAAATATCGGGAAATTCTTTTTTCGGATGAAAAAATTTTTACCGTAGAAGAGAGCTACAACAAACAAAATGATAAGGTGTACGCACACAGTAATGAAGAAGCTAGCAACCGTATTCCGCGTGTCCAACGAGGTAATTTTCCATCCTCGCTCATGGTATGGTTGGAAGTTTCTTATTGGGGCTTAACAGAGGTACATTTTTGTGAGAAAAGTGTAAAAACGAATACAGTTGTGTATCAAAATACAGTCCTGACGAACCTTGTGGAGCCTGTTTCTCCTACCATGTTCAATAACAGGCACTGGGTATTCCAACAAGATTCGGCGCCAGCTCATAGAGCGAAGAGCACACAAGACTGGCTGGTGGCGCGTGAAATCGACTTCATCCGGCACGAAGACTGGCCCTCCTCCAGTCCAGATTTGAATCTGTTAGATTACAAGATATGGCAACACTTGGAGGAAAAGGCGTGCTCAAAGCCTCATCCCAATTTGGAGTCACTCAAGACATCCTTGATTAAGGCAGCCGCCGATATTGACATGGACCTCGTTCGTGCTGCGATAGACGANTAACAACTGAAAGGCAAACGAGCAAGACGGGTCACCTGATGGTAAGTGATTCACCGCCGCCCACGGTCACCAGCGTTTACGCCAGTGCGTTGCCTACCCTTCAGATAAGAATATGCTCTTTTCTTGAATAACCCAATGTCGCAGTTGTTGGGGAAGACCGCTGATGGCAACGAATTCCAGAGATTTACTGTGCGTGGCAGAAAACTGTTTTTAAAACGCATTGTACTGGAACGCCAACCATCCAGATGGTGCGGATGATAGTTCCGGCGAGACGATCGGTTGCGAAAATCAGCGGCTTCTATTAAATTGAACAACTCCTCGGAACACTCCCCATTGTAAATTCTGTAAAGTATGCATGCATAGGGAAGATAGATCCCTACGCAGTGCCAAAGGATCTAGCCGATCGGCAAGTTCAGGATCGTCGACAATCCGAGATGCCCTACGTTGGATTCCGGATTGTTCCGTTATAATTACTGAACCATGCATCCGATTGACTTGAAACTTGGTATCCCTGTAGAAAATACATGTACTTAATGGATGGGCTAATATTTATATATTGTGTATTAATATTTGTGTGGTGTTAGACTCCGTACACCAGTTGCGGGGGCGTTAATGATGAGAATGTTTGTGGGGTGAGAAATAATGATGTTAATTTTAAATGCCCAGCGAAGCGGACGGGTACAGCTAGTAATTCTATAAAATAAATAGTCGTGAAATAATATTCCGTAAGTCGTTACCTTCCCGCTTTCGCCTCACTACACATTTAGGCCGCTTCTGAACTCTCGGCGGTTGGTGCAACGGAACGTGACACCGTAGTGTAATTATTGTCAATTTTTTTAGTGCTTAGGTGGGTAGAGGAGCTTAGGGCCCACCTAGTGTGGGTGCATGGTACATCTACAACGTAAATGCCGCCACACACCTTGAGATATAAGTTCTCAGCATAGTTACAACGAACTATAAAAATTGGACGCCTACGATGGGCAGGACATGTAGTTCGAATGGATAATACCAGAATGCCAAGACAACTGCTCTATGGCAAACCAGAGGGCCGCAGAAGTCGTGGCAGACCCAAACTCCGATGGTTGGATGGCATAGAGCACGAACTCAAAGCTATCGGTGTCAGGAACTGGAAGGAGAAAGCCCTGAACAGAGCAGTCTGGAGAGACATACTGGACCAGGCTAAGGCCCAACCTGGGCTGTAAGGCTTAAGATGAAGATGAAGATAGTTACAACGGTTGGCCCACTCTTCCAAACGCATTACTGCTTCACGGCAGAAATAGGCGGGGTGGTGGTACCTACCCGTGCGGAGCACTTAACACCAGGTGGGCCGTGAGCTCGTCCACAAAACTAATCAATAAAAAAAAAAGATTGCGCGTAGAACAAATGATCACCGGGACCAAAAAGATCGAAGAAGATTAGGTAGTCCTCGTACATGGTAGATTTTTTTTTATTTTTTTATTGCTTAGATGTGTGGACGAGCTCACAGCCCACCTGATGTTAAGTGGTTACTGGAGCCCATAGACATCTATAACGTAAATGCGCCACACACCTTGAGATATAGTTCTAAGGTCTCAGTATAGTCACAACGGCTTCCCCACCCTTCAAACCGAAACGCATTACTGCTTCACGGCAGAAATAGGCGGGGCGATGGTACCTACCCGTGCGGACTCACAAGAGGTCCTACCACCAGTAATTACGCAAATTATAATTTTGCGGATTTGATTTTTATTGCACGATGTTATTCCTTCACCGTGGAAGTCAATCGTGAACATTTGTTGAGTACGTATTTCATTAGAAAAATTGGTACCCGCCAGCGGGATTCGAACACCGGTGCATCGCTCGATACGAATGCACCGGACGTCTTATCCTTTAGGCCACGACTATTGAAGATCACGTGAAGCCGCTGGATACACACAGCACAGGATTGGTCGTTGTGGTGAGCCTTAGGGGACATCTATGTACAGCAATGGACGTCGGTGGGCTGACAGTGGTAGCATACAGAACAACTTACGGCCTGGCCACGGGGATCGGCGGTGCGAACAGCGAAGCGGTGGGCGAGGCGACCATTCGCGCAGCACCGTTTGCAGGCCACGGGTACTCACGTTCGCCGCCGCGACTAGTAAGGAAGTCCGACAGCGAAATGTCTATATCGAAATTATCTCGATATTGCTTACAAATTAATAGTTTTTTGGTTCAGGACCTATTATTTGGAAAAGATTGTGAAGTACATGATTTGAATAAGAATCGGAGTATACCTATAGATGGAGAATTCCACAAGAAGTACGAGAAATACTTTGGGTGGCTAGACTTCCAAATAGCTGGTCTAGCTAGTATTTCAGCTATTTTATTTTTTTATTGCTTAGATGGGTGGACGAGCTCACAGCCCACCTTGTGTTAAGTGGTTACTGGAGCCCATAGACATCCACAACGTAAATGCGCCACCCACCTTGAGATATAAGTTCTAAGGTCTCAAGTATAGTTATAATGGCTGCCTC